>JAHUTJ010050764.1:0-17963 GCA_036250325.1 Characodon lateralis
CAGGTCTGGGAGGAGATCCCTCAGGAGACCATCCGCCGTCTCAACAGGAGCATGCCCAGGCATTGTAGGGAGGTCATACAGGCACGTGGAGGCCACACACATTACTGAGCCTCATTTTGACTTGTTTTAAGGACATTATATAAAAGTTGGATCAGCCTGTATTGTGTTTTTCCACTTTAATTGTGTGTGTGACTCAAAATCCAGGCCTCCAATGGTTAATAAATTTGATTTCCATTGATGATCTTTGTGGGATTTTGTTGTCAGCACATTCAGCTTTGCACAGAACAAAGTATTCAATGAGAATATTTCATTCATTCAGATCTAGGATGTGTTACTTGAGTGTTCCCTTTATTTTTTGAGCAGTGTATTTTCATGTACTGTAAATTGACCAATTTTTATATGTATGAAGAAAAAAAAACTGTAAAAAATGATTAGAATCAATGTTGCTGTCAGTTGTTCAGAAAATGTGTTTTATAATATTTTTCTGCAATGTATTTGTTATGTGCAAGGGACACAGGTGGAGGAATTTATTTGCAAATGATTGGGCACAAAAATAATGTTTCACCTGAGTCAATGTTGCAGCCAATTATTACCAGTCTGCCAACTGCAGGCTGGCTACCTGGGCAGATGGCCAAGATTAATTAATTAACTACCTAATGTTAGTTTAGTTAA
Source organism: Characodon lateralis (assembly GCA_036250325.1). Taxonomy (NCBI): domain Eukaryota; kingdom Metazoa; phylum Chordata; class Actinopteri; order Cyprinodontiformes; family Goodeidae; genus Characodon; species Characodon lateralis. The sequence goes on from JAHUTJ010050764.1 coordinate 673, forward strand.
TACAACTTGTGCTACTCTAGGTCAAGGTCAAAGTAAACTTTATTTAAACTTTACACTTAAAACAAACAATGTAGTTTCAATGTGCTTTACAAGGCAGAAACATTAGCAAATACCTCAATCATAGAAAATCTGTTACAAATCATAAACCTAAAAGCTTGCAGACAGAGCTAAAAGACAGTATAAAATAAAAGCTCTAAAAGTATTTAAGAAAATGATTCAAACTCAGCTCATATTAAATGTGAAACGAAAAAGGTGAGTCTTTTAAAGATCTCTACTGACTCAGGGCTTTGTATTTCTAAAGATAGGATGTTCCACATTAAGGAAGCAGCAAAGGTGAATGGCCAATCACATTTGTTTTTTAGCTTCCTTCTTAGAAAGCTTGTTAGATCCTGCCCTGTTGAACGTAGAGATCTGATGGGATTGTGGAATCTGACAAGAACCGCTGAATATGTTGGCATTAAATCATCTACAACTTTAAAAGTGAACTGTAGGATTAAAAAAAAAACAATACAGATGGAGACAGGAAGCTAATGAAGAAAAGAAAAGGTAAAAGTAAAGTAGAATGGCATAAGAACACAAAAACGTCCCTTAAATTTAGCAGGCATTTATTCTGTCTATATCTGAAAAAACAAAATATAGATACCATTCTTTAGAATGTAATATTTATGAGTAATACATTTTCTTTTGCAGCAACATTTTTTGTTGCTTTCCATTTTTAGTGAAAGTCTTGGTGTAAATACAGTGAATTTGTAGTATTTTTGTCCAAGTCCAGCATGAAGCAACATCACAGATAAAGCTGTGAGATCTGGGAGTGGGGGAGAGAGGTTTTAAAGCGGGTACCCTCAATACCACAGAAGATTTTAATCCATCCAAGAGATACAGTACAGACCAAATGTTTGGACACACCTTCTCATTCAAAGAGTTGTCTTTATTTTCATGACTATGAATATTGTAGCTTCACACTGAAGGCATCAAAACTATGAATTAACACATGTGGAATTATATACTGAACAAAAAAGTGTGAAACAACTGAAAATATGTCTTATATTCTAGGTTCTTCAAAGTAGCCACCTTTTGCTTTGATTACTGCTCTGCAGACTCTTGGCATTCTGTTGATGAGCTTCCAGAGGTAATCACCTGAAATGCTATTGTTGTTATTAATTTATATTTTATAATCAGTAAATACAATAAATATCAACACTTTGATTCCATTAGTTGCTTATGGTGATTCTCTTATAATTTTTAGATTATGTGTTCTTATCTATTATTGGAAATAAATCATAGTAATGAGAAATAACTTGAACTCCTGCTGATTTTGTATGTATATTAGTGTTCGTTCCTTGAGAACTTAAAATTATTTATGTAGATTGATTGGTAAATATTAGAGACTAATTGATACTCTATACAGCACAATGATTGGATATTACGTTAATATATGCTACAAAGCTAAACCTTACAGTGAGTGGTGCACACATTGGGATGGAAAAGAGTGAATAAAAAATTTGTTAAGCACAACTGATATCTTAGAAACATTCAACAGTAAAACTGCAAATACATGTTTTCCCATTACTCTGCAGTTTTAAATACTGTAATTAAAGTGAACAAGATTGTCTCTTGTTCACCGCTCCCCAGGGTTCCTTTTTGTTGTGATTTGGTGCTTATGCAGGTAAACTGAATTTAATTGAACTTTTCACACCATACTGAAAACTTAATGGGGTGATTTAGGACAGGAGGTCGCCTTACTCTGTATTGACCAGATTATAGCGTAATATTTACATTGCAGTAGGCAGATTATGCATGTTCATTCTATTCTATTCTATTCTATTCTGTTCTATTCTATTCTATTCTATTCTATTTCATGCACATTCTATTTTCCCAGTGGTGGGATCTATGACGGGCATCCTTGACTGCACAAGAATGCGGTATGGTTTACTGCTTACTGCTGGCTCCTTTCAACCAGTGAAGCTGCCACCTTTTTGTAGTGACATAGAACTGATGAGCCTGTGAGCACATTTGAAATGCACCTTTTACATGTGGCATGGCTTGCTGCACATAAGTGTGGTACTTTTAGAGTATGTTAATAGTCTGTTCTCATTACAGCTGGAGATTGAAATATTATCTACTTGAGCAGACATGCTTATCAGTTGCAGTTAGTGCCTAATTATTCATTAGAAGATTGCTCTACAGACATTTGTTTGATAAGTTAAACAATTTGCATTTCTAAATCGGGGAAATGTGTGAAAGGGATAAAACACAGCTTGTGACATCAGTGTGTCATCATCTTTTTACATCCCACTTCTCAATATTTAAATATTACATTTTTGAATGAGGTCTTGTATTTGGTGATAGGTTTGGTCACAAGAGCTTTTGAATTCAATAAAGACACTATTTGATGTGCTTTGGATGTAACAAACCATGGAGAGTTGTCCTACTTGCATTTCTGTAACACAAAGACTATTTTCACAGTATGCTTGCATTTTTCTGTTTGCTCACTCAATCATGACAATGTTTGTCCTAATAAAATAAAAATAAATTTAGCTGTTGGAAATATTTCTTGTTGACACATTTTTCCCCAGAAGCTTAAAAGTAATATGAAACCAACAAACTATTACAAAATCTCCTTCACCTACAACATTCACATTCACGTGTACCTGCAGGTTTATGCCTCCTAATAATCCCTAACTGCATAGAAGTCAAATAAAAATAGCAGAAATTGACATTTTATTGCAGTTTTAAAGATTGAGGAGAATTCTTCACACATTAGACATAGCAGCCACAAGAGACACTGTCATGACAGAGTTTACAACGAACAATAAAAAGATGATTGAATGGTGATGGAATGTGTAGATGGATGTGTAAGGTCGTGACAAGGTGTACATGGTGAATGCGAGACCACCAGACTTTTTTCTTCTTTGTTTATTGTTTCATCTTGTGCTTATCATTGGCAAAAAACATTCATGGCATCAGTGGTGGTCTTTGTGTTTTGGCTGTGTTCTCTTTTGTTCTCTCTATATTCCATTCCTTTTTATTTCTATTAAGTTTCCTGTATTCTTGATTTGTTTGTTTCTTTCATTTCTTTGTTTCTTTCTTTCTTCGTTTCTTTTTAATCAGTCGTGTTGTTTTAAGTGATCAGCTTTTTCCCTGTTTAGCCATTTTCTTTCATTGCTTTCCCACAGTTGTAAAAACCCTTAGTACTCTTTCACTTGCAGTTCATCTGTAATCTACGGAGCCCGCGAAGGGACATGGTGGGGTTTTTCTTCTTTGTGTCCCCATGCAATAGTCTTTGCATGGGGATGCAAAAAAACCAACACTAGCCCCGTTTTTTAAATTTATTGAGTTTTATCTTGAAATTGGCCTTAAATAAAAGAATATTCACTCAGATTTTAAGACCGTTATTATCCACAAGCTGTCAGACTACTAAACTCTGGACAATAATACTGCTATAAACCACATTTGTGACACTTTATTAGCTTATTGCTGCTGCACCATGTGTACTTTTTTTTTTATTGCTCGACCTTAGTGCTTTTGTTTTTATAGTGAGTTGAATGGTTCTTCTTATCCCAAGCATTTAATTGCATTGTTGACTGTGTGTTAACCTGCATATAACAAATAAACCATTCCAATGCCATATCCTTTCTTCGATAGTTCTCCACTTGTTCACTTAACTTTTTTGGCTTACTCTGCACTATGTAGTTCAAGGGCTGGTCAGAAAATGAATAACAAGGCAGCTGAAGCTTAAATGAAAACTTTAAAAGACCTTCTTGAGTCTGGGTAATTACTGATCAAAACCATTTCAAAATATTGGAAGAAAAGCTGGCTCCTTAGAAGCGAAGAGAAAACGGATGATTTTCTCTTGAACAGAGCTGTATACGATACCAAGGAATCTGAGAAAGCATCATTAACTTCAGCCCTCATATTGAAAGTGAGGGTGGGTATGGGGTGGTCTAGTTGTATTTCCTGTCATACACCTGCAGCACACACATGCTTTCAACAAAGTGAGAAAGCTTTTTGCCTGGTAACAAGCACTGACTTAGGCATATACTGGTCTGAAAGCATAATAGGATAAGAAGCTTACTCGTATTTGGTTCGTGCAAAAGAAATGACTCTTATTCACTTTAATAAAGACCCATCAAGAAGACCTGGTGCTGAATATCCTGTAAATGCTCTTTGTTGACAAGTGACACTGAATATAGATCAAAAGAGTGATGCATAGTTAACGGAAGATGAGAGCACAATAACATGTATTTTGCAGAATATTGAAACTAGTCAAAGGTGTAGAATGCATCATACCTTGGAACGCTTGAAATGAGAGACATTATTGTGCTGCTTTTCATTTCAAACTTGAGTGGCAGACATGAACTCTTTCAAATAGTCCTAAAACTATAATAAATCTATAATGGGATAAAATATTCAATGTACTATCTTTCTAGTTCAGTTAAACCACAGCTTTCCACTCAGCATACAGTTTTTACTACACCTTCATTAGGGCGATGAAAGAAAGAAATTGGAACATATGGTGATTTCTAACCAGGATATCAATGCATCCTTTGTGTCATTCTGCCCCCTGAGAGATAAATTATCCAAACTGGGAAAATTGCAGATCTCCCCAAGCTATATTTCTTTAAAACAAGCTTTACTGTTGTTTTTTGTTCTGCTTATGATCTGGCTTACAAATTTAGAGACACGTGTGGTAAAAATCATGTATATGAAGAATATGTCTAATTTTTCCATATTAATTTAGGTTCAGTATATGCAGCTTAAACATAGTATGAGCTAGCGAGGTAGCGCTTTTTTGAAGGTCCTTGGCAAACTGAGTAAGAAACATGGCTGCATTTACAAGAAGAAATGAAAACAGGGAAAAATCGGTCAAAACATATCTGTACAGGAGAATTTTAAAATGTCAAACACAAAACAGAAGAGCTTTGAGCTTAATAGAGGTAGAGCAGATCAACATCCATTAAGCCCTAATGCGGATTGCCTTTTTTTTTATTTGATCGGCATGTCATTTGTCAATAGGCTGCTTCATTTGTTGGCCTCTGGCAGGGTGTGCGTGTGTTGGTGTGTAAAACAGGGCATTGTCTGTTAATCAGTTTGAAGTAATCAGGCCTCTGTTGCTGTCCTTCGGACCACAGGGGATAACTTCATGCTCGCTGCCATTCGACACTAAAAAACGGACACGTAGTAGGAGCTTGTTCGAGATAAAAGAGGAAGGGATGGGCACAGAGGTATAAAAAGACAGGATAGTTATAGAACTATAATATAATATCTTATATGAGCAACTTAATGAAAAATCTGTAAATGCAGAATATTGTAAAAGTGTAAAATGTAGTGTACTAGGTCATTACTTCAATATAACTGAAATTGCATTGCAAAACAACAATAAGGTTATTTCAAGCCACTTTTTTGTTATATTTGGTTTTCAAGCTAAAATAAAACAAGTAACATCCTGCAACTGAAGACTTTTATGCTTTTCTCTTTTGTGATTTTTGTGACAAAGCGGTGTTTGTTTTCATTTCACAGAAGAAAGAAAGAGAAGGGAGAAATACATGCTGCAAAGGTCCTGAGGTCAGGAGTCAAACCCCAGATGGGTGCTTGGAAAAACAGCCTTTGTATATTAGGCAATGGCGCTATGCTCCGCCCCACAACACTCGATTCTAACTCACTCTCAAGACACTGTGATGTATTTGTCAGTTCTGCCATTCAGCACTTTTCCCGATACCCCCTGTCATACTACTGTGTATCTGCCTTGTGTTTCAATTGCCTCTGAAGATATTTGACTTTAAATAAATAACATTCTAGCATCCCCTCTCTGAACATATGATACTGCCGCATAGGCATTGTGATTTCTAGTTAAGCCAGGTTGTTAGGGATGATGTATCATACAGTACTTGGCATTAGCATCAAAGGTCAACGTTGCTATATATCCATTATATTTTATGATTTCTCACCACAACATGTCAAATGTTTGCAGTGACTGACATAGCAGCCCCAAGTAATAATTCCAGGCCAATGACTATTCCACTGCTTTGGTGCGCTCATAAGATGTGTTGCCACTGCAGAAAACCATTTCTGATCCAGGGAGGTTTTCTAGACTAGCTATCCTCCCCCTATTAATTCCACTGCATGGACCAGGGCCAAATCAGACAAAAGCAGGTAGAAGTTTAACAAAGCCTTGGTAAGGAGATAAGACTTTTTTGACGTACCCCGAACTAAAGGTGGAGCTTTTTAATGGAGGAATGCTAAACATTCCTTATTGGTGTAATATTGCCAGCATTCTGCTTCAGGCATCTCATAATTTATATTCATTTGCTGTTTTTATCTTCTGTTAACTTTAAATTACATGACGGAAAATCAGCATTTTATTTGTTTAAAAGACAGCATTTAAACTGACCCAGCCATGCTGAATATCGCAGTGTAAGAGGGAACATTGGAAATATTTATTAAAAGGAAGCTTGGGTTTATGCTTTCAGTGTCATCACAGAGAGAGGAAATAACTCATGAAAGCCTTTTTAAGAGATTATAAATAGTAAAGTAAAATATTTTTGTGTTTTTGTTTTGAGATACAGATCAACGTAATCACAAATGCCCAGAGTTATTGATCATCCACAGACTTTATGTTTGAATGAAGCAGCAGCTGCTCATTGGCAGCAACTGCTATGTGTATGTGTGTGTGTTTGTTTATTTTTCCTATGAGACACATCTTGCAGGATTCAATTATTAAAGATATGTGGATTATTAAAAACCTCTCCAGAGTTAGAAGTGGTTTAATTTGGTTTCAGAGCTTTAACTGTTATAAATGCCGAGCACTACTATCCTTTCCTTTCTCCTCGACTGTATCTGAGATTAATGGTGTTTTGGTCTGATTTCACAGCTTTTAATTGCATTTTGTTATTGTATTAGGCAGAGGATCACAGGACTGCAGTGACCCTCCTGCAGAAGGATGACTCGCTCAGTATCAGGAGACGTAATCTACAAATGATTTCCAACCATAGAAAACAAAATGAGACCCTGACACTATGGCAAAAAGGAACTTGGAACATCAGTGCTAGCACACAAATTTTAAATCCTTCATCCCAATATACACACAATCTATGCACTTACAGCTTACAGGTGACCGGATGCTCATGATGTTGATGACATTTAGCAAAATGAGTTTCATTACTTCACATCTGGACCCACCTAAAAAGCATCTTGAGATAAGCCAACATCCTTGAAAAGACAAAAAAACTGTGACAGTGTATTAAAGGATCAATTTATGACTGACATAAGCATGGCTGACCTGGTTGTGTCCTTTAAATACATTTTTTTAATTAATGTTCACTCTGTTGAGTATTTTAGAAAAAACAAGAAAATAATCAGAGTGAACTAAAGTTTCTCATTTAAATTATATTTAGTTGATGAATGACTAGAAAAAAATCTAATAAATTAAAATTTAAACAATTGGAAAACCGAATTTTAAAAAGCTCATTATAAATTCTGATACTGGTTTTGATTCAGTGGACTTAAACATTAAACCAATGTCTGAGATTGTACAGTGCACGTGTCTCTTGTTGAATGGGATAAAAATCATCAAGTGCAAATAAGCAGTATATTCCAAGTTTTAATGATAGATTTAAAACTTTGATATGCATTTTATTTGATTTTTTTTTTCTGATGTGGAACTCAGAAGTGCAACATATTAACACAGTTGTTATTAGCAAACCAAACAAAGCCATACATATAAGATTATGTTTGTTAATTTACAATTCATTTCCATTTAAATTATTTATGCAGCGGCAATTCACATGAAATTTAATCTCAAGGCAATTTAAAAGAAAAGTAGGTCCATTTCATTTCCAAATATAAAGAAATATGTAATCAAATCAATCAAATACAAACAAGTCACAGAGATTTAAACTCATTTACACGCAAACCAATTCTTTGCAAGTTATTATATTATACAGTCAAACACAATTAATGCCAATTGTATTTTAGATTGCTTGTCAGAGTATTTCCAGAAAATATGGCTTCAGAGATTCAGGTTTGCAGTTTATAGACACCAACCGTCCTATGTTTCCCAAATTTTAATAATATAATAACTCAGTCCAGGCAAGATTGGATCATCCAACAGGCATTCTTGGGATGGGCCCAGGCACTCACAGGCACTGTGGAAGGACTGTGGGACCTTTGGGACTGAAGGGGCCAAGGCCTTAAGCATATTCAATTCAATTCAATTCAATTCAGTTTTATTTATATAGCGCCAATTCACAACACATGTTGTCTCAAGGCACTTCACAACAGTCAGGTACATACATTCCAATTAGTCCTAACCATTGAACAGTGCANCAAGGCCTTAAGCATATTCAATTCAATTCAATTCAATTCAGTTTTATTTATATAGCGCCAATTCACAACACATGTTGTCTCAAGGCACTTCACAACAGTCAGGTACATACATCCCAATTAGTCCTAACCATTGAACAGTGCAGTCAGAGTTAGTTACTGTATGTATTCAAATTGGATGAATCTTGTGTTAAAGATAAAAAAAAAAAAAAAAAATTAAAAAAAGGAGACAATGACACAAAGGATAAAGTAATAGGAATTCCACATCCACATTTGACTATTGAATGCATTATTGTTTCTACACAGCCTATCAAAATCAACAAGCAAGTAATTTATGAAATGTTTTAGCTATCAAAATTATGTCAATTGAGTCATTGTGATTTTTTAATATTATTCCTTCGAGTTTGCAGCTTTTCTGCTAATACGCTTTTACCCACAAATGAAAAGGAAAACGTTTTGATTATTTCAGTAGGGTTTCAGCTAAAGGGGATAAGTGAACTGCCAACCTTCCAGTTGAATGTAAAATTTTTGTGGAGTGGTAAATACAAAGCTCTACATCAGCCACATTTTTTTCCTAATGTTTCAAACTACCAGTGTTGGTTCTACTGAGTGATCCTGTGATTTGAGCCTCCGATTTAGCTAACAGGATCTACAGACAATGCTGTGTTTAACCTTACTTCTACTTTTTCGCCACCACTATGCTTACTCCCGTATAGACTTCTTTCAAATCAGTAACTTGGATATGAAGGGGGTATGTGAGGCACAAATTCATCCAAATTCCTTAAGCAACCATACACCAGTAACTATAATGGCGATGGAAAAAACACATTAACACCACCTCTAAATAAGCCTAATATCTCTTCTGGCAGCCTCTGGGAGACAACAAAAGTTGTTATGCACAAAATAATTAATTTTTTTTATTATATGGGGAAAAAAAAAAAAGTAGCTGATGTGTAATTAGAACATAAAATAAAAGACTTAGACACAACTTATGCTACATCCCAAGAAGGAAATCTGTTAAATGAAATACGAATACCTAAAACTAGAACTTAAAAGAATACTAGAGAGAAGAATTGAATTGAAGAATTCAATTCTAAATGCAGAGATTGTGGTTGAAGAACTTTAAACATAGCAATAAATCTGGAGGAATTTCATGCAAATCAATTCACATTTTATTGGTGTTCCTAACTTTTACTTTCTGGAACATGCAAACAAAAATATGTAGATAAAAAACTGTTATTTTGATTTCTGTCTGATTATGTTTACAAAAAGTTCAGAGTTTGTTTCTTGCACAAGACACTTAAACCTTGACGAAATTCTTTGCAATGACAAAGTGTATTCATGCAAAACTAATTTAGACCGTATGTCAAAAATTGTCATAGAAATAATTATGCAAATTTGCCCAAGGCTACCATGTTGCAGAGAAGATAAAACATAGCATTGATAGTGTTCCCTCCATCATGTTTATCTGTTCAGTTAGAAGCAGGACACACTGGTATCAGGACTGGACTGTCAGATGCTTTTATTAGATCAAGGGTGATTAACTTACTCATATATGACTGATTGCTTGGATGTTTAATTCATGGGAAGATTTAATAATTAAATTGTAGTAACTGGTACAAACATGTATTAATGATGGGAATTTCTGATGCCATGGAGTAAGCCAACAACGACACTATAGGAAAAGACTTTGAGATGTTTACTGTGGCGCTAACTCCATGGTACTGTATGTGTAGCTGAAGAAATTAGATAAAAGCAGGTTTATGTGGTGTCGGCAGCAGAACACCTTGACACGCCATACCTTTTTCAGAAATAGCTGCACTCTGACAAACGTTTCTTCTTTCTCTCCCACACCTCACCCCCGTCCTCTACTGTGTGATGTGCAATGCAAAATGATGATGCATCGCTTTAGCACCTCTCAGAATTCAAAGCTTGTACTTTTACCATGCTAAACTTTGCTCTATATGTGGCCTGGCAATGTGCCAGTCAGGCTTTTTAAATGTTCACAGTGAAGCCTGGGGCTGCTAATGAGCTAGTAAGCAGTGGAATCCTCAATGGAGAGTAAGATGGAGATGAATCCCCGGACTTGCAGACTGAGAACACCCACTCATATCTGCAACATCTGCTTCGTGGCTCAGCTGAAACTCCACCCAATTGCTACAAAACCCCACACCACCACAGCATCTCTTCATCAACCCTTCCCTGCCCTAAGCTTGCACACCCACACGCTCCTTACATTCGCTCACACACTACTGATACTGTCAAATGCCTAAATGCCAGACCACCTTCCACCTACTGACTGCAGGGCCCCCATCCCCCCTCTCTGTGCACAGAGAAAGCTAGAGGAATACAAATATGCTATCCCACACATTTGTGGAAACAGACATATGGCTTGTTGTCGCCTTCCCTGCTCTCCTTGTCTCAGACCTGTTCTTCAGCTCTAACTTCATTTCTCCAAGCAATAGTTGACCTTTTTAATATTACTCCTTATTACTCCTGCTGAAGCATTTTTACTCATTTACCAAAATTGTGCTTGTTAATTAGTGAGTTTTTGTTTTTTCTTTCAGTTTTACAAGCCTATTTATATATTGTAAACATTAACAAATCCAGATGGATACAGTTAGAAAAATCCTCTTAGTATACCGGTCACTGGTTTTATTAGCAGCAAATAAGCAAAAATGAAAACTGCTGAAAGGCTTTTTGGACAATAAAATGTATTCTGAAAGTAATGAAACATAAGAAACATATTTCTACCAATTTTCTGTACCCAAATTATGCTTTTTGGCCATATTACAGCTGAAGCCTGTCCCTGTAGTCAACACATAAGAGGAAAAGTACACCCTGGACAAGTCGTCATTGGGTCAACAGTAGTGATGTGTTGTTCTTGAGTGAACCAACTCATTAAAGAGAATGGGGTGAGCTGACTCTTGTCATGGAAAGCCAGATCTTCTGTTGAAATCCATGGAGGTGTTATTTTGGCAGGCAGACCCTGCCGGTGAGGACATGTAAAGATATAGTACAATCTAGGATCCTTCCATTATGTCAAACAAGAAAGGGAGAGTGTAGTACAGTGACTGTATGTAGTACAGGACAGGCACAGAGATGGAAAGAGGCAAGCTCGGTGGGAAAAAGAAATTAAACAAAATTGTTAATTTAATATATCATTTAGACCTTTATTTATTTGCTTTGTTTGCTGTGCTTCTGAGTTAAAATGTTTGTATTCAAAAATTTTATTAAATTGTTAAACATTAACTGTGTATTTTTTTTTTTTTGGTTTCTATGTTTTGTGAAAATATAGAATATAACCATGTGTCAATCAAGCTTTATTTATAGAACACTATACACACCCAGAGTGATCAGCCCATAAAACAATAAAATAAGCAATAAAATACAACATCCACAGTAAAACTGATAAAATAAGAGCAGTTAAAACAATATGAACATGAGAAAATAAAACTACTATTAAAACCAGCTTGATACTTTTGCCAGAATAAAAAGCCAAGTTAAAACAACGAGTCTTTAAAACAGATTTACAATCTTTCAAGGTAGTTGCCATTCTCACAATATATGGTAGATCATTCCAAGTTTGGGACCAACAACCAGTGCTTAACTGTAAATCAAATGATGCCGGAACGCAAATAGCAGTGTGAGACGAAGGTTCACTGATGCTAACACTGATACCGGAATGCACACACAACACAACGCTAAGGTGCACAAATGTCAAAATACCGTGACAATTCATAACCATATATTACTTTTAAGTGCTTTATGTGTGATTTATAAGTGTATTAGGTGCAGGATCATTTCTTACCTTACGAGTTGTTTAGAATATCCCACACGGTGGCCAGGTGTGTCTCCTCATCCTCCTTCTTGCTCCGCACCTTTCTCCATGTCTCAGTAGCAGTCCTATGTTCTTTAGCCACCCGTGAACCTCACATTAGGGATCACACTGAACTTTGTCAAAGTAGGTCTGATATTTAGAAAGAGTAGGCCAGAAATTGTGATAGTGTCTAGAGAAGCTCAGTTTGGGGTGCAAGTCAGGTTAATATAGGAAAAGCCACTTTCACATTAACCGCTTGATATGGGGATATTATTCACAGCTGCAAACTTTTTTTTTTTTTTCTTTTTTTTTGACGGTAGGTAGGTAGACAGGAAAGAGGGGCAGAGAGAGGGGGAGACACTCGGCAAATGTCGCCGGAACTCGGGACGGCCGCTTTGAGGACTGTAGCCTCCGCACATGGTTGCGCGCTCAACCCCTACACCACCAGTGCCACGCCAGCTGCAAATATTTCTTTCAACTCATCACAAATGTATTTTCCTCCTCATTCAACATACTCTCTGTGGGCATGGATCACTGCACAGGGACAGTCTATGTTGAAGCACAGACAGAGGGACTTGATTTTAATTTGTCCATAGAATACACCTGCGTCTATGGGCCTGTACTGAAGATAAGGCACCTGTAGCTCTTCGACAAATAATATCATAGCCACTTTAGTCGGATGGGCGCCCACCGTGGGACAAAAAGCATTGCTCTAAGTTTTTGGCTACACTTAGAAAAAACAGCCTAATGTTTAGGACATTGTGACTGTCTTTCCTTCTGACTGACTTTCAATTCCCTGCTTGCTCAATTCAGAAACTGGTTGCACCGACATCGCTTCAAATACTCTAATTGCATGACAAATAGCTTCATGAGCAGAGATTGGTGTAGTATCTCTTTTTTGCAGTTCAAGAGAAAGTTCACATAACCCCTGCAGTGCGTCATACATCATGCCCAGATTGTTTACAAAAGCACGGGAACTTATGCGTAGCGCAAGACCTTTGTACGTTTTCTTAGTTACTCCATAACATGTGGAATATTTTGATGCTGACTTAAAATGTCTATGAAGTGCTGGATAATTGTTCCAAACTGCTTCCACTGTCCTAAAACTGGAGGCCACCCACCTTGTGTCTAATATCCAACCAATTTTGCATAGTTGCATGTCCAAACTGGATGCATACTCTCTCAGTTCCATAGAGTTCTTGTTTGATGTGTTATAAAGAGAATATAGTTTGTCCATCAGTATTTTAATATGACTGAATGTCCTCCTCTCTTTCACCACGTCGGTTACCGCAAGCTAAAGTCTATGGGCTGAGCAGTGCAACACAGTAATATGAAGGAAAATAGCCTCAGGTCTACTCAACACCACTTCTCCGTCCTAATTTAACAGACGCGCCATCACATGCAAGTTCAAAGAGAGTTTTGGACAAAAACTATATAATAAATTAAGCACAATGACTTCTCCAAATAAATTATCTAGTTCAACCAGTTGTTACTGGTTAAACTAGTGGTGGCATACTGTATGTTACTTGGTCTGTCCATATCTGGTAGTTGTGTTCTTAAGTATATAATAAGTTGCCCTTTTCTTATTTAAATTAGTGGACACGTCCAGCAAGAGGCTAAGTTTTGGCGCACATTCCGCAATTTGATAAATGAGTTTTCATTTCTAGTGAAAAGTGTTTTTGTATGTTCGCACATGCAACATTATGCAGTACTCTACCCATATCAAATCTGTTTAACTCCTGACAATCAACTTCACTGGGATGCTTGGTCTGCGGCGAGATAACATGCTCGACGCAGGTATGTCTGACAGGAATGGTGGAGTGTTTGACTTATGATAATGTCCAATATAAAAAAGAGTTTGGCAATTATATACCAGCAAAGAACAATATGATAAAACAAAAGCAAACATACAGACGTGCAGGCCTGACAGAAGCCGAGTTGCACACGCTGGTGCCATCTTGGAAAACATTTGTCAACAAGAAGACAAGTATTGTGTGTTGGTAATCATATCACAATACTGACAATTGGTTACCAACACACAAACATTCATTGTTGCTACATTAGGTTAAATAGAAGTATTTGAGTCATACTAAATGAAGAGCCATTTGAAAGCTGTAAGTTGGCTCTTCTAAAAGAGAGCTGACTTGAAAAGAGGCCTGATTTTCCATCGTTACATCTCAGAATCAACACAAAACTAAGACAAGCATCTATGCAAGCACACATTCACAGCCTATGACATTTCAAAGACACCATTTACATAAACAGGCATGTTTTAGGACCTTGGGAACACTGAAGCATGCTTGGAAAGAAACTAAAATCTCCACACAGAAAGACCCCAGCTGAGATTTTACCCAGTGACCTTTTTGCTGTGATGCAACAACAGTAAACAATGAAGATCCAGCAAATAAACAGAGAAAAAGGTCATTGTTCCCCTATACTACAAAAAAGATGAATGCACCACCATCGGTTCTGTACAACATGTTGGGAGATTCAGAAAAATCTGTAAAATCTTCAAAATATACTCTGATATATGTACTCTAAGGAGTGATGGAAGGATGTGTTAGTATATGGATGGAGGGATTGGGGAGTCGTCTGCAAAAACGTGGAAGCAGTGTTGTTTAGGGGTGCCTAGAGAAACATTTTACAGAGGTAATGTAATGTCATGCCACAGAGCTGAGCAGAGGTTTGTGTTGCGTTTGTGCAGTGGTCTCTCTCTCACCTCTTCCTGCAGGGTGTGACAGGTAGGTGCAGCCGCGCAGCTGATCCTCATCCTGACTAATCAGCGAACTGCTATTAAGCAGCAGGAACCCTGAAGGAGGCGTCAGATTGTTATCTCACCAGAGTGGTAATAGGACCTGCAGATGTTCTGATTTCTTCCTGTTCCTCGACTTTGCTTCTTAGCTGAGTTTTTGTGTTCCTCTCTCCCAGAGCGGAAACTTCCCCCACAGAACCTGATCTGGATTCCCCAGCATGTGGTCCCGGTCCAAGTCCGTGTTTGGCTTTGAGTGCCTTTCTGTGCTTGCCAGCCTGAGAGCCTCCTTCTACTTCCTGGAACCTACAACACAAGGAAAGTACTTACCTCATCTTCTCCAACCAGCAACCCTCCTGCTTGTCCACCCTCCAACTCAACTCACCACATACTGGATAAAAACAACGAGACAGACCCTCAATCGCTGCCGCACATCCATGTCTGTCAACCTAAGTCCTCGTGGCATGACTCACCTTCCCTCCCGAAAAAATTCAACCAAACAGAAAAGTAAGATGCATTCTCCATTTATCCATGATTCTACTTCTCCTCCAATCAGTCCTACTCACATACCTCTCTTCCTCAGTCAATGGTCCTGCCAGATCCAAATCCCAAGACGACCTCACTTTCCAATTCAGTGTTTCAATAAATCTATTAAACTTAAATTCTGCCTCAATAATGTCCACTCTAGAGTCATCTGGTTATGTGGCATGACAGGTAATCAGTCAAGGGGTCAGCAAATGTATAATAATAATCATCATCTTTATTGGTCATTGCACATAAGGGTGGCTACTGAAATGCCTAAAATTTATTGGAGTAGTTAGAATACTTGAAGTGTCATTTTTAAGCTGACACTCCATTGCAGTGAACACTGTGTGTCAGTGATTTATATCAATATCCATTTTGATCCCCATGGTGACATTATTTATTCTAATCTAGTTATGTAATAACACATTTAAAGAGAATAAACAAACCATATACATGGAGATTTTTACATTAAAGTATACTTTAATGTAGTATACTTTTTACATAAAGTATACATGGTAAACATGTAATTATGATTTATGGCTGATGGCAGTAACTACAATCCTTTCATATTGGTGACACTGTGGTGAGGAACGCAAGCTGGTGGATCACATGCAAAGTACAGTATATTTCATAGAAACTAAACACGTAAATAATCAGAGTTCATGGAAACACTTAAGCCCAAACAGCAAAAGGACTAAGCATACAGCTGGACATAGAGAACATCATAGTGACACCAACAGGGAACTAAGAATTGTGCATACCAGGAATCCTTATAGTGGTGAATGGCAGGAGCATCTGGAATCAAATCAGGAGGTATGCTGGGTTGGTGTTTACAGGAATGAAGGTCAGGTGGGACAACTGAGAGGGAACCAGTTCTGAGGGAGGCTGACTGACTGAACTGGGAAAACACAAGGAAACGAACGAACACCTTGGTTAACCAAAAACAAACACAGACGTGAAAAGAGATACAAATCCCATTGAAGAATCCCCTAAAAATACAAAACTCCTAAAATAATGCAAACTGAAACAAAATCATCTTTTCACATCATAAAAGAACAAGGCTTCATACAGATTTATGTTCTCAACTGTTAATTATAAACAAATATCAGTCAATGCATAAGAAAGTTATGCAATTCTCACAAATATAAATTTCAGTTATTTTTATTTAATCCTTTTAATCTTTTATTAGGCTGCATCGTAAAGATTAACAACAAATGTAAAATAGAGATTTTAGACATTAAAAGTGTAGTCTCAAGGAAAGGCATTATTTTGCACATTACTCAGCAACAGCTAGGGAATGCACAAAAGATTTTTATTTTAATGCTCATCCAACAGTGAATGTTACCACCAAAATGAAAGAGGTTTGCCTGCAGTGTACAGATACCTATCATTTACTAATCTTAGGAGATGTCCTGGATCAATATTTAAAGACAGGTTAAGTACCTTTCTGATGCATCTCAATAAATTTGAATATCACTGAGGTTTGAAAACAAAAACTCATAATATATAGAGTCATTACAAAAAAAGTGATACAGTCTAAGAATGTACAGTACAGATCAAAAGTTTGTACACACCTTCTCATTCAAAGAGTTGTCTTTATTTTCATGACTATGAATATTGTAGCTTCACACTGAAGGCATCAAAACTATGAATTAACACATGTGGAATTATATACTGAACAAAAAAGTTTGAAACAACTGGAAATATCTCTAATATTCTAGGTTCTTCAAAGTAGCCACCTTTTGCTGTGATTACTGCTACGCACACTCTTGGCATTCTGTTGATGAGCTTCAAGAGGTAGTCACCTGAAATGGTTTTCACTTCACAGGTGTGCCCTGTCAGGTTTAATAAGTGGGATTTCAAGCCTTATAAATG
>JAHUTJ010050765.1:6625-17955 GCA_036250325.1 Characodon lateralis
GTGCAGGGACAGGAAAGATGGAGGGGGCTACATTCGGAGCAGTCCTGGAAGACAACCTGTTAGAGGCTGCAAAACACTTGCGACTGGGACTAAGATTTGCCTTCTAACAGGACATTAACCCTAG
The DNA here is from genome assembly GCA_036250325.1 of Characodon lateralis. Taxonomy (NCBI): domain Eukaryota; kingdom Metazoa; phylum Chordata; class Actinopteri; order Cyprinodontiformes; family Goodeidae; genus Characodon; species Characodon lateralis. The sequence goes on from JAHUTJ010050765.1 coordinate 6,750, forward strand.
GCATACAGACAGAGCTACAAGAGAATGATTTAGATTAAAAGTGTATTCATGTGTTTGAACTATCTAGTCAAAGTCCAGACCTAAGTCCTACTGAGAATATGTGGACAGCCTTGAACATTCTAGTTTAGACACTCTCCATCTGACTGAGCTGGAGCTAGTTTGCAAAGAAGAATAAGCAAGTGGATAGTATATGCAAAGCTAGACATCCCCCAAATGACTTGCAGCTGGAAGTTGCACAAATTATTGATTCAGTTGAAGCGGACTACAAAGGCAAGGCTCATTGAGTTCAATTTGTAAAATTACTTTGAAAACCCATTTCCACTTTATAATTATGCAGTATTTGTATTGATCCATTACATCAATGCCCAACAAAACACATTAAAGTTTAAAGATGTTTCAGGACTGTATCAAGACAGCCTAAATACTTTTGGAAGGCACTGCTGTGTGAAAGTTCCCTGTTTTATGAGTTCAACCCAATAATAACAGTCAGATGAAAAGGGTTTGCAGAGTGAACTTGACAGCGGTCTGATAATCGTGTCTGACAAACATTTAATTCCAGCGGCACGCAAACAAAACCTAAATCTTTCTGCACAACTGTTTGTTCTATTTCAAGAACCTGGCCAGGGAAACTAAACGCACATCCAGCAAACATTTCTAAAACTTAAGAAGCATCCAACAAATGTAACGTCATATATTCATCATGAATTTCAGAACACGCCACACTGCCAGTTATCAGCAACCCTCAGAGATGGATAGGCTCAATAAAGTTTAGAGCCTCTCAAAACAAATACAATTAAGTTTAATTAGTCACTTGCACGTCAAATGTACAGCTAGGCTCAAAATTATTCCTACCCCTGGAATAATTTTGTACTTGGATTTAAAGTCATCTTTTAGTTTGATCAACATGTTTTTTCTGACTCAAAGTATTATTGACATTTTTGCGTCCTGAATTGAATCCGACAGAGAATGTGTAAGGGGAGCTAAAGATTAGGGTGATTGGAAGGAAGCCTTTCAACCTTTAGGACTTGGGACTCATCAACCAAGATAAATCATCAAAATGAGTGGAAACATGTAAAAGGGTTTGAGTGCTGTATTGTCAATAATGTATTTCCATTATTTATTGAGATATTTTCTGACTTGCAATGTTTTGCAGTAATGTAAAAAAAATAAAATAAAAAAGAGAAATTGTTGGATTTGTTTTAAACATGACAGCTCTCATACATTGCCATATTACATTTTGGGAGATACCTGTGCCAGTTCCAAACATATAAACCTTGTAGTTGAATGAAATTTATTTGAAATCTAAATCTGCCCGGGGTGTGAATACTGTTGAGCCTTTCTGTATAAGCAGTTTATGAATCAAAAAAGGGGTGAGGGGGGTTTCTTGTATTTTCTTGCAGTTTGGCCAAACTGGTGTTGAAAGGGTAGAAGAGTTGCTGCATGTGAATCCAGATGTTCTCACCGCCAGCAGCTGCGCTCTCTGAGCCTCTGTGCTTGTGAAAGCCAGTGAATAGTTCCTGTTAAACCCGTTAGAAAGTCTCTTACACCTACTGTCACCTTGCCTGTTTACGTGGATGGTAATAGTGTTCAGGAACACATGGCCGACACGGCGGAGAAAGCACAACAGGCTGAACTACGTTTGAAACTTGATGAAACATGAGTGTCAGTAGACTCGCCACTACTTTACAGGCTGACTTCTGTTTTTAGAAAGTAAATGGAACAAAGTGTCATTCTGTTCTTTCCACTGTGTCTTTGTTTTCCACTCATTTCAACTTTTATTCACATTCTGCTCTTTAGCTACCAGATGTGTGCGGGGTTAGCTATGCGGTTTCAGTCCCTCAACCCAGGTTTAGGAGACCACAGAGGGCCGTGGATAAAGGTCAAAGTGGCCAACAAGTGAGACTCACCAAGGTTTGTTCATACTGCAGGGCTCGCTGGTCCGAACCGTCTCCCGCCATGGCTCTGCTCCGTCCTCACCCGGCGACTGGATGGAAGACGTTTCGGTGTGGAAGTGAGAGGAAACCCAGGCAGCGACGTCTCTCCGCCCGCTCGGTGGTTAACGCATCAGACTGACTCAAGTGTCCGTACAACAGTTCACCAGGTGATCTCTAACTTCTCGCTGTCCCCCTGTTATTGTGCCAAAGCGCTTCATTTTATAGCTTTAGTTCCCAGCAAGAAACACACGCGCGAGGCGGGACTTGAGTGTGGAGTGGAGTCCAGCCTCCTTCCACATCTAGTCAATCAAACCGAGGAGAAACTCGCTGCGTGGGTTCTACACGTGAGTTCGTAAACAGGAAGAAAACGCTATCACAGAAAATTAGTGCTGAGGTTGTTCTGTCCAGGTGCACTGTGACTCCTCTGGGTTCCGGAGATTTAGAAATGCTGTCTAGCAGATTGACTGGGATGAGATATTGCAGGGAACTGGTTGTGAAATGGACGGTCGCAACTTTGTAACAAGAATGGAGAGGGTCATTAAAAAATGAGTTCCAACTCAAATACAGACGCAACAAAAACATGCTGCCTTGGATGAACTGGGAGAGAGGGGCCATGCATTAAAAAGTGCAATTAAAAGTAATCCCGCTAGTGCTAAAAATGTCTTTTTAACATTAAGGAATAAAGTAGTGAAAAATAAAACGGATTCATTCTTGACTATGAAAGAGAATGCCAAGTGAAATCCCAAATTAATCTGGAACCCATTGAAAAAGCTTGTAGGACAGGACACAAAAGACAAAAAACATGGAGAAATAAAAATAAATTGAGAAATTATAAATAATTCACAGAGAGTTGCAGATACTTTTAATCATTACTTCATTAAATCTGTACTCGCTATTACCCAGGGTTTCCCATTTTAAAAACAAAACGTGTGTCCAATAAATAGTTTGGAGCCATTTTTTTGTATAGTTGGTGCTACAGAAACCAAAGTCTTACAGACAATAAGATCAATCAAACTTTCCAAAACAATAGACAGATATGGTATGGACACATTTATATTGAAAGACCTATATTAATACCCCCAATAAACCAAACTTAAAAATAGATCCCAAGGTATAGAAGTCATCAGCTATCATTCCTGTCAATAAAAATAGAGATCCATCAACCATTGATAATTGCAGGCTATCACCAACATTGTCTAAAATAGCTGAGAAGCTTATTGCTCAACAAATGGTTACACATCTAAACACCTCTTCTTTTTTGCTCCACCCAATGCACTTTGGCTTCAAAGCTCAGCACTCTACAGAGACTACAAATTTTTTCTTTTTAGAAAATATAATGCAATTATTGGAGAAGGGTGGGGTTGTTGGTGCTGTGTTTCTTGACCTGAAAAGCTTTTGAAACTGTAAATCACAAAATATTATTGACCAAATTTATTAAATTCGGCTTTTCTACAGACGCAATAAAATGGATAGAATCATACTTATCACAACAATGCTGATGAACTTACACAGTCTATGGCCCTTGTATCAGAACGTCTAAACTATTCTTGCTTAAAGCTCATTGTAAACAAAACAGTTGGAATGTTCTTCTCCAAATCAAAAATTACTAATTATGAGACAGACATGTGGCTGGGGAAAAAATACAACTTGTAACTGAATTTAAATATCTCGGCGTCATAATAGACTCAAATCTTACTTTTAAATCTCAGATCAAAAAACGTTTGTGATCACATGAAATTTTGTATTTCCAATTTTAGGTTAATAAGATCACAATTATCGCTACAGGCAGCTAAAATGTTCATGCATGCTATGGTTATATCACACATAACCTACTGTCTTTCAACCTGGTCACAAGCAAGCAAAACAACACTACAACCCCTAGAGTCCTCATAAAAACAGACAATAAAATACTGGATAAAAAAGCTTTAAGATATCATCATTGCACTATTTTGGAATAGCATAAACCCCTCAGTTGGGAGAATTTTATGATATAATGAAATCTCCATCTGATGTATAAAATTGCTAAAGGGCTGTCATCTCCACCACTCAGTGAGTTTATAAATGTAAGGAACAACACATACCGGTTAACAAGAGGGGCAACCCGAGAAGACTGTATTGTTCCGCTCAGCAAAAGTGCTTTTAGTCAGAGTGCCTTTTCAGTTACAGCTGCACAGGAGTGGAACTCTGTCCCCCAGACAATCAGAGCTCTTACTAGATATAACCTGTTTAAAAAACAATTAAAGAACTGGTTCATAATACATCAGATATGTCATGATTTTGAATAATGGGGACCTTCTCCTACTCCTACCATGGGGCAATGTGTGTTTGGCCACCTTGATGTAAGATTTAATCTGTTTTAATGACTGTTTAGACTTTTATATAGTGTCTGTAGTGCCGTGTCCTTTAACTATTGTATTTATTGTATTTTGATTTATTGTTTTTATTGACAGAATTTGTATAGTTATGTTCATTTATACTTTATATCGCCATAGTGTGACCCTTTTGTTGTTTTTATTGAGACAAATGTTTCCATTTGTCCAGGGACAGCGGATGAAAAATAGCCAATTGGCTATTCCGGTACATTTACAGCAATCTTAATTCATGTACATTGTCCCTGGTAAATATATCAATAAATTAATTTGAAATTATGGAATAGCATTCTCACCAGCCACTTTATTATGTACACTTTGTTGGTACAGGATCGGGCCTTCGTTTATCTTCAGAGTTGGCTAAATTCTTCATGGCACATATGCAACAACGTGTCTAAATCTCTTCCTGTGGGATTCTGGTTTATAAATTCAATGTAGGCATCATGCAGTTGCAGCAAATATGTTTCCTGCACATCCATGCTCTCGTCCCACTACATTCCAAAGGTGCTCTGGTGACTTTGGAGGCCATTGGAGTATAATGAACTTCTTCTCATGTTCAGGAAACCATGTTTGACATGATTTGGTGCATTATTCTGCTGGACGTAGCCATCAGAAGATGTAACACTGTGGCAATAAAGGTATGGACATGGTCAGCAACAATACCCAGACCAAACTGTTTCTGAAACACACCAACTATACCACCTTGCTACGTTTAAAGCCACCTAAATCCCGTTTCTTCCACATTCTGGCACCACTTTCTCCTGTTGCCTAAGTTGCTGCTATGTGATTGGCTGAAAAACTTTTTGTGAAAAGCCAGTCGAAAGTATCAATTAATTGTGTACTGGTCTAATGGCAATGTGTCATAAATACATAATCTAAAAGTAAATGTATTTAATTATTCAATTTAAAAAGTGAACCTCAAATGTGTTTATATAGATTCATTACATTGATATATCGTTTTGTAACTGTGATGAATACTTCTTTCAGCTAATAAAACAATCCACATTTTGTTTTCACCAAAAAAGACAGTTAGGACCATGATAAGGTCCTAACATAACACAATCATGGGTCAGACTTGAGGTCATTGCAACAAAAGCTGACTGATCACACAGTGCTTTATCCCAGCATATTATTGGAAGGTTGAGCAGAAAGTACACAGGGATAACTGCAGCTTTGAGATAAATGTGAGGCAGAGCACATTCAAGAATTTGGAGGAGGTTTACAAGGTGAGAATTGCAGCTGGAGTCACTGTTTCAAGAGTTACCACACCCAGATGTATCCAGGACTTGGACTACAATTGTTGCATTCCTTTTGTTAAGCCACTTCTAAACCAGAAACAATGAGGCGTCTTATGAGCTATGATGAAAAAGCACTGTTGCTCAGTGGTTGAATGTTCTGTTTTCAGATGAAAGTAAAGTTGCACTAAACCAGAGAGCACTTTACCAGGAAGCTTTAGAGTACCTCACTGTTATTCTCTTGACAAGCTTTGATGCTGAGTTCATTTTCCAGTTGGACCTAGTACCAGGCCACACTCCCTACAGCTGGTTCAATGAGTATGGTTTCACAGTGATGTCAACCTCCATAGAGAATCCATGGGGTATAGTCAAAGAAAGATGAGAGACATACCTTACAATGCAGACCAGTTTAAGGGCACTGTTAAAGCAATCTGGGCTTCCCTAGCACCTCAGCAGAACCACATTTTATTAAAGGCCATGTCGCACTGATACAGTTGTTCATGCAAAAGAAGACCCAAAAAAGTACTGACTGCATTTTCTAAAGATTTAATGGATGCACTTTTCAGTAGGCCCACCATTCTGTATATATAGTTTTTAAATGCTGCTCTGTAATCCTTTTTCTGAGAAACTGACATTTGGGTTTTCCTTAGCTGTAAGCAATAATCAAAATGAACAGGAATTACACTAAGAATATATGCCTGTGTGCAATAAATATGCAATTCTGCAAAAATTAATGGAACACTTTGAAAACACATCAAATCTCAATTGGAAAAAAATCATGCTGGATATCCATACTGATATGGACTGAGTAATGTGTTAGGAACAATAGGATGCCATTTCCCACTGTGGCTCAGTGGAAAGAGTAGTCGTCTTGCAGTCCTAAAGTTATGAGTTTGATTCCAGCTTCTTCCTGCCACAATGCTGATGTGCCTGCTGATCTGCTGTGTATGAATGTGTGTGCGTTTGTGAGTGCAATTGGGTGAATGTGGCTCTGGCTTTGAGTGGTCAGTATGACTGAAAAAGCACTCAGTCTATTTACCATAGAACCATTTACATCATTTGATGAAAATGATCAATTACTAACCCACAGAAGGCTTAAACCAAAGTCACCAAGAAATTACACTGTTCAAAAAAATAAAGGGAACACTTAAACAACACAATATAACTCCAAGTAAATCAAACTTCTGTGAAATCAAACTGTCCACTTAGGAAGCAACACTGATTGACAATCAATTTCACACGCTGTTGTGCAAATGGAATAGACAACAGCGGGAAATCTTTGGCCATTAGCAAGACACACTCAATAAAGGAGTGGGTCTGCAGGTGGGGACCACAGACCCCATATGCAACAAATGGCAATGAACTGTGTATTCTGACAAATTTCTAACAAAACCAGTGTTTATTTCATCAATTCGAGCTTCAGTCGCTGATCTTGGGTCAGACCTCATGGGCAACCTTCACTTGCTGACCCATCTCTGTTTCTTCCTTTGACCACTTTTGATAGATACTGCATGATCATTGCAGACAAGAAACTCACCACAAAAGGCAGAGTATGCTCTCACCCTCTTCGTCCTTGTCAAACACTCAAATCCTCATGTTTTCTGGTTCAACTTTGAGGACAAAATGTTTAACTTTTTTTGTAATATATATCGCTACAACTAAAAAGTGCCATGAAGATAGTTTAGATAATTTGTTTATGAGTCATAATGGGCCTGATCAGTGTACGTTTAGTTGTATGAGATTATTTTGTTAGCATAAATGTACCCAAAAGCCCAGAGTGTCTTTGAGAAGGCCAATTTCTATATAGTATTTTTCCAAAAACTGTACCTCTTCATACAGAAATAAAACCTTTATTTACTTTGTGTATAGCTCACACCCACATGAGTACAATAATTACTGAACAATCTGTAATGAATTCACTGTATTTTGGATCAGTAAGCAAAAAATATTTCAAAGTGTTAGATTTTCAGATGTTAACTTCAGGTCAGTTGAGTAAAAGATTGCTCTTTTTGAGGTCCAATTGGTGTTTGATTTAATTTTTCTCCCGAATGCAGTATTGAGAAACTAAGGTGTTTGATGTTCTCTGGCAGTGATGTGAAATAAATATGGGAAACCTATTCATAGCTGTCAACAAGGACTTCACCTTAACATGGATCTGTTAGAAAAAGACACACACTCAAGCTTTATTGATTGTAAAAAAATGTGCATTAATGTTTAGACTGACAGCTTTGTGCAACACATGTTTGAAAGTGACAGCATTGTGGCTTAAAGTCCTTTAGAAATCAATCATGTTATGTGTCAACACCTGTATGTTAGATGGCACTACAGTATACGTCACAAGTTTACCAGCATGTGCAACTTTAAGAAAGTCAATCTTCTTGAGATTTTACAGCCGACATTTCCTTCAATGCGCATTATTGTTTTTATACCATAAAGATCATAATAGTTGGTGCTCATTTTTCTGTTGTGGTTGTTTTTAATTTCAAATTTGGTGAAAATTAATGTACATGTACAATGGGTGCTGAACCCAACCAATCTGAGCAGACTAAAGTTACTGAGATGGTAAGCATCCTCTGTAACTTCAGTTTTGACAGAAAATCTTTAGTTATACAGTCAAATAGTGCTGTGATAGGCATTCCACAGATCAACAAGCCTCCATCTTTTAAAGCAGCTGTTTCAAGGTTAAGCAAGGGTTCCAGGAAGCTCTTAATTTGCTGTGGAATACGGCTGGAGGTATGAGATAAACAGAAATACTCAGAATCAAGATCAGCCAACCAGCCATTTTCCACCAGTTATCCGGATCTGGGTCATGGTGGCTGAAGTACCACATAATGGAGAACTGGGTTCAGTTACTTTCTCCCTGCTTTTCTTTGAATGATCCAATAAAATACAACAAGGTATTCGGATCACTTTAATCTTTATTTTGTCACTTTGCAACCTTAAACTTTAATGCATTTCATTGTGATTGTTTGGAGAAACCAACACAAAGTTGTGCATAATTGCAAAGTGGAACAAATGCTGCCATTATACTCTATTTAATAAGGGTTGTGACTAATATATTTTTTAATTGTAGCCTGAAAGCTTTCCTCTGGTCTTTAGGTAAACAGTCTATGTGCATTTTGGAGGTGAGTGTGCTTCAACACAGCTGGGAACTCTCTTCAATGAGAAACCCAGCTTCTGATGATCTAAATCTTCAAGAAGCCTGAATGGTATTTTAATATTTTTTTTTGTGGGTGTATTTTTATCTACATCTTGGCTGCTTGGTCAGATCCTTTTGGCTGCAGTCATGGCAGTGGTTAGAAACCATGCTGACAGCTCCTGCCATGCAAAAATAATTACTATAACTTATATAGAGCACTCCAAGTCTGGTGTGGCCAGGATTGGTCACAGTGGCCAGTCCTCTTTCTAATCTTCCGATAATGTTCCTACACAGGTGCACACAGGGTACACCATGGGTGGGATACCATTGCTGATATAAGGTTCCTCAATGCAGTAACCAGGACCCTGATATGCTGCCAGCATGAAAGTAAACCACCACGGTTTGAGTCTCCCCATGTAAGGTGTGGTCATAGTCTGGTGTGAAGGAGGGCCTAGTTCTCTGAAAGAACTGAAAAACATGATTTAAGCTCCACTGTGGCACTTATTTAAAACTGTAGTTTATTAAAAATTATATAACATGAAACAGATTTAAAAAATACCAACATCTGAGTTGAGCATATAGCTATGTTCTCTGAAGATTTGCTTGAGAAAATACAAGCCGTGACCCTGTTTTCCTCTGGTATCTCAGCATCCTGCGTCAAATCTGGATGATCAGTTTGTTTAAAGAGGTCAGTATGATCCATGCCACAGACCAGAGCACAGAAATAACAGATGCATGTACCCTATGTTGTTTCAAGACCATGTGACCCTTTTAGCCAATTTTACTTGTGAACCAGAATGTTTAATCCTTACAGTTAGGTCACAAAGGTGCTCTCATACACAAGGGCATAATACGCCCTCTTCTGGGAAAAGAATAAATGGCCTAATTTGATCAAACTGGTCTTAATATAAAATTCTCTACAGATCTCACATGGCAAATATGGGCAATTGTAACGATCCACATCCAACAATCTCCTTATTAGACTCACCTGGTTTCCATGCAGTTGATCAGAACAGAATTTAAGCTCACTGGTTTCCATTGTCACTGCTGGTTTATTCTTTTACACCCTGCTTGGTTCTTGATCTTGTTCTTCAGATGCATTGATGTGTTTTGTTCCTTGTTTGTTAAATTCATGTTGCTCCTGGATTCCTGGCTGTGATTTGGTCTTGCTCAACCCTCACAACTCATGGCAGTAATTTTAAATACTAACTTAATTTTAGGGTGAAATCTTTATGAAATTGATTTTTAAGAGGATAAATAAATGTGATTGTTTCAGAATGTGATGCAGCAGCTTCCAGTAGCCTTTTATTCTAAATCTACAATCATGGCAAATATTTGCTTTGATAAACACCATTGACTGACTGTAGCCATGTACTGTCTATAGTAGTCTAAAGCAAGAATCAGCTTTATTGCAAAGTTTGTACAGATTTGACTCCGGTACACTTTGCTATCAGTGAAGATTTTTTTTTGTATCAAAATAACAATCTTTTTGTTGATTTGCATTGGTTATAAATACCTTTTTAAGGAAGATTTTGTTCTTCTTCCACATAATCAAGAGAGAGTTTAGAATTTTTTGACTTCTACTATGAGCCATAAAAATATTACCTGCAGTAGATCATTTTCTTTGTTTCTCCACTTTATTGTGGCCCCGTTCATCCGAATGGGGCCACAATAAAATCTGAAAATAATCTGACCTTGAACCTTTATCCCCAAGACCTTAATCACTCTGAACCCAAATTTTTCCTGGACTGTTTGTTGTTTGCATTTCAACTTTGGTGCTGTTTATATAAAGTAAATGCTGTCGAAATTGTCCCTACAACTCCACCTGTTTGGTAGCCCACGGTTTGCTGAGGAGTGTTGCCTAATAAAGAAAAAAAAAGGTCTCTTCTTAAACAGAAAAGAAAGTATTTTCAGCAAAAAAAAACCTTTCTGTGTGCTTTCTACAACACGTTTTTTCATGACTTTTCAATGATAGATGGGCTGTGTTGTGCAAGTTGTAAGCATCGTAAGAAAATATGACCGTTCACTGTCTCAGGCGTTTGATTTCTGACTCACAGATTTAGATTTGTATTAATGAAACATTTATGGTACAGCGTTTCCTTTTATTAAGAATAAGATTGAGATCAAAATGATCATTTTACTTTAGTGCTTGATAGTTCTGATCAGTTCATAAAAAGGTACTTTGTAAAATGGGCTAGGCTGAGGCAGGTGTTGCGCTATAAAAAGCATATGGGAGGGTTTCAAATCAAATATGAAGCATTATTAAACCTTTAATCAAGCATATTATTTGGAAATATTCAATAATAATTAAATTCTAGCATCATCTCTATTTTTCAGCAACAATTGATATCCTAAATATTTTAAATGGAATTGAATTGAGATGTTTGTATGGATTGTGTAAAGTGTGAATACAGGTCCTTCTCAAAATATTAGCATATTGTGATAAAGTTCATTATTTTCCATAATGTCATGATGAAAATTTAACATTCATATATTTTAGATTCATTGCACACTAACTGAAATATTTCA
>JAHUTJ010050766.1:0-17946 GCA_036250325.1 Characodon lateralis
CTTTTCCTGACCCTAGACCTGTATAAGTCCTGGATGGAGGGAAGGTCAGCCCTGATTATTCTCTCTGCAGACCTGATTATTTGTTGCAGTCTGGACCTGTCCTGTTTTGTGGGTGAGCCAAACCACACTGAGCTGGATGAAGACAGGTCAGACTGAATAGTGGCAGTGTAGAAGATGACCAGCAGCTCCTGTGGAAGGTTGAACTTCTTGAGTTTCCTCAGGAAGTAAAGCATCTGCTGGGCCTTCTTTCGAACAGTGTCTATGTGTGAGGACCATCTCAGGTCCTCAGAGATGGTGGTTTCTAGGAACCTGAAGTGGTCAACAGCTGACACTGTGTTGTTGAGGATGGTGAGGGGGGTGTATGGGGGTGGTGTTCTCCGAATGTCCACCACCATTTCTACAGTCTTGAGTGGGTTGAATTCAAGGTAGTTCTGACAACACCAGTGTACCAGCCGATCCACCTGCTGTCTGTATGCAGACTCATCACCGTCCTGGATCAGACCAATGACAGTGGTGTCATCTGCAAATTTCAGGAGTTTCACGGACGAGTCCATTGAGGTGCAGTCATTTGTGTAGAGGGAGAAGAGGAGTGGGGATTGAACACACCCCCGGGGGGCACCAGTACTTATAGATCTGCTGCGGGAGAAGATGCTCCCCAGTCTCACCTGCTGTCGTGGTGTGATTTTTTGGACTTTGTTGTGGTTTGTGTTTTGACTTTAGTTTGGTTTTGTAGTCATGGTTTGTTTATTTCCTTCTACTGCTTCCTAGTGTTAGTTGTTTTCTCTCCCCTCGCTTCTAGTTCCTTTTGTGGTGACTTTCCTATTTCTTGTTATGGTATTATTATTGTTATTATTATTAGAGTTCTTTGTCTCCCTGGATTCTTTAGTTTAATTTCTCATTTAGTATCTCTATTTATGTTAGGTATTTGTTCTCTTTCTGGGTTTAGTCCTCTGTTTTGTTTCTCTAGTTCCAGCCTTCCTTTTTAGGTTGGCTTTAGTTATTGTTTACTTTTGGTTTGCACATTTTCTAGTTCTCACGTTCTCTGTTTCCTTTTCTGTTACTTAGTCAGTGTTTGTTTAGGTTTTTTGTATATTCTACGGTCAGGGTTTCTTTATGACTTCTTTGTTTATTATTAGGTTGTGTTGTTCTTCTACTTTCTCTAGTTCTCTGTTTACTTTTGTTAATGTCTACTTTAGGTTATGTCTTAGTCCAGCTCCTTTCATGTCCACTTTGTTTTCTAGTTAGGTCTTCTTAGCAACTATCCATATTCCCTCAGTTCTCTGCAGCCTGGTTCACACCTGTTTTCCATCCTCCTCTGATTTCCTGCCTCTGGTTCTCATTGGTTCATACCTCACTCCCCTCTGCTTATAAGCTCTCTGGTTTTCTTTGTTCTTTGCTGGTTCCTTCCATTCTCTATCCACGTCATGTGCTGTTTATACCATGTTCCTGCTAAGCCAACTTTGTAAGTTGTGGATTTTTGTCTTTGTTAATTGCCTGCAGTGATTTTGCTACTTTCCTGCTACATTTTGGAAAACCTTTTTGATTTTTCTTAAAATAAAGAAGAAGACTCCTTTAAACATACTGCTGCTTAGCTCTTGTCTGTGCTTTGGTCACTCTAAACCTCAGAACGCGACACCTGCTGCTATCGGTCCGTCAGGAAGCTGTTGATCCACTGACAAGTGGAGGCTGGGACGTTGAGCTGGGTGAGCTTCTGGTGGAGGATGTCTGGTATGATGGTGTTGAAGGCCGAGCTGAAGTCTACAAACAGGATCNCAGGTGGAGGCTGGGACGTTGAGCTGGGTGAGCTTCTGGTGGAGGATGTCTGGTATGATGGTGTTGAAGGCCGAGCTGAAGTCTACAAACAGGATCCTGGTGTACGTCCCAGGGTGGTCGAGGTGTTGCAGGATGAAGTGTAGACTTAAGTTGACAGCATCATCTGCCGACCTGTTTGCTTGGTAAGCAAACTGCAAGGGGTCCAGCAGGGGGCCTGTGATGTCTTTCAGGTGCTTCAACACCAGCCGCTCAAAGGATTTCATGACCACAGACGTCAGGGCTACAGGCCTGTAGTCATTTAACCCTAGGATGGTGGGTTTCTTGGGCACTGGGATGATGGTGGATCGTTTGAAGCAGGAGGGGACCTCACACGTCTCCAGTGACTTGTTGAAGATCTGGGTGAAGATCAGGGCGAGTTGATTTGCACAGGCTTTCAGGCATGATGGGGAGACATTATCAGGTCCTCCAGCTTTCTTTGTTTTCATGCGCTGAAAGAACCTATTTACATCTACCGCAGAAATCGTGAACGGCTTCCTGTCATGTCTGCAGTAGAAGCCATTCAGATGGTTAGCCAGGTGGGGATTCTGTTCAGGATGGGTGGGGGGGCTCCTGTAGGCAGTCAGGTTTCTCAGACCAGTCCATACAGCCAAAGCATCACCAGTAGAAAGGCTGTTCTTTAGCTTCTCACTGTAGCTTCTCTTGGCTGCTTTGATCTCCTTTGTTAGTCTGTTCCTGGCCTGCCTGTACTGTGCCCAATCTCCACTGCTGTGAGCTTCTTCCTTGTCCTTGTGCAGGTTCCTGAGATGTGGAGTAAACCATGGCTTGTTATTCCATGGTTTAATGTTTACAGACATCTGAAGACAGATCTCAGGGAGACAAACTTTGTTGGTAGGCCAAGCATATATTTCAAACACTAAAGCCACAGCATACCAAGGGACAAATGATAATAATAAATGTGGTAACTTCTTTATGATTCTAAAATGGGTATTTATGTTCAGGCCCATAAAATTAATTTCTGAATTATTTTGTTGTTTTATTTATTTATTAATTAATTTTTTGCTTTTTTTTATTCTCAGAAGAGATTAAAACATCAGTTTTCTCCTGATTTTGTATGTTGTAAAATGTATCATATTCAAGCAAACAAAACCACCAGGCCTTGCAATGAAATAAAGAAACTTGACACAACCACATCATCATTCACGAGATACACCAGATTTGTACATCTACAAATTTTGCTTTTGCAAAATACATTAAGCACAGTCACACTGGATGGACATCATCCATGAACATCAATTTTTAATTCCTGCCACAGATTCCTAATTGAATGATGGTCTTTTTAGGATCATCCTGCTGGAAGGAGAACCACAATTCTCATGTCGTTTAGTATCTAGTCTTTTCTAACAGACTTTCTTCTAAGATTGTCCTTTATTTTCACAGGTTTTCTATGTTCCCTAAATGGGTTGTGACAAACTTTGAATGGATCTTCTACTGGCATTATTTAAACTTTTAGATTTTAACTTTTCATGTTTAACTCTAACCTTAACGCAGTTTTCCATACTATTCAAGATGTTGATTTTTATTACTAATGTTCTTTAACAAACTGGATTGAATAGCTGGATTTATTTTGATTTACTATTCTCACCAAATGCACTCATTCTGTGACTTCTAAAGACACTTGTTCTGGATTTTATTTCATTTAGGGATATCAGAATAGAAGGGGCTGGATACTTACCACACTTTTCAGATGTGTGTGAAACATTCTAAAAACAACATATCCCTATCTTTTATTTCAGTTTTGCACACTTATGCACTACTTTGTATTGGTCTATCAACACCAATCCAAAACATACACTGAGGTTCGCAAATGTGAGAAAGCGTGAAAACATTCAAGGTGTATCAGGAGTTTAAAATGATAGGAAATTCCATATTTGTGAAAGCTGACACCCTCACAGACTTGCTGTTAAAGCAAAATGTGTTTTTGTTCACTGTAAAGATGCTGTCACAGGACACACTGCTGTTAAGGAATAACAGCTCTTCGTGTGGTACGTTGGCACCAAAAACCCCATAAGATTTACCAGGGCTGAACTGTGAAATTTAAATTTAACTGGTAGAAAACATCTTAAAAAAACCTCTGTCTTAAGTGATTCCAGCTGATCTAACAGCATCACCAGCTGCTGCTTATTCAAAGTGGAATGCTGGGTTTACTCTACGATACATCATTGCTCCTCTTAAGACAGACCAAATCAGAACAAATGTTGACAAATTTGGAAGTACATAAGTGAAAAGCCACAGTACCTTTAGTGAGGCTTCCTGAGACCAGCCTCTGCAGGGACTGAATTAGCTTTTGCACCCCCTGCCTGCAGCGGCTGGTACAGCCAGCCATTATGGGGTTGAGGCAGGGGCAGATAGAGCAGGTTTACTCCAATTTATCTGAAGAAAACAAAAATGACTTCCGTAGTGTGGTATGTGAGCCTTGGTGCAAGAAGAACCTGCGTCACGGAATTTTGGGATGTGACATCATCAGCTGGGTCAATGGACGCGCTGTCCTTTAGGAGAAAAACAGAAACATCAAAATGAAACATATATAACATCTTGGTAAACTGCTCAGTTAAAATTGACTGTCTCCCTCACCAAAACAAGAACCACCCATGACACAATCATGTACCTGTGTTTACAGGCAGCTAAATAAAGCAGTTTAAGAGTTGCTAAAACAGCTTAAAAGTTTGTTTTCCAGCAGATAGAAACAACCACCCCATCTAGTTCTACTCACCTTCTCAGCCTCCTTGTGTTGTCTTCTGTTTGAAAACCTTTTGGGCCGTTTCCCCTGCGCAGTTAATATTTCTGTGAGGATTTTCCCTGAACTGCAGAGGCAGCCCTGCAGCTACAGAGGAGCTCTGCTCTGGTGCTCTCAGCAGATCTAAACTGCATAAAGCGCCAGCAGCCACCGCTATACCCTTCCTCCCCTCCCCTCTCTCCTTGGTGGTTCCTCCTCTCGTCTTGCGTTTGTGCTTCCTCAATCTTGAATATTTTTCAAGTGCAAACACAGCTATGTGATCCAGTAGACAGTCTAGGTAAAAAAAGGATTAGATTGGCAGGTTACGTGGTTAAACAGGGGATTTGAAGCTTGTGGAGCATAAAAGGTTGACTTTTTCACATATGGCATTTTCAAAGACGTTACTAGATTTTACAAAAAAGTAGAAATTATACTTTTGAAAACACTAACAATATAATACACCACTTTTGTTGCAATAACCTTTTGAAAAATCAACAAGAAACATCTTTTTTTGTCAGCCTGGTGATGAACAAAGAGGCTACCATCCATGAAACAGTACCAAAGTACCATTTGCAGCTAAACACAGCTGTCTACTCTGTGTCGAAGTTGCTCTAAAACATATTATGTAAGTCTGCAGTGTGCTTTTTGGAGACAGAGCTTTTTATTTCTCACTCCAGTGAAGTGGGGAAACGCTCCGGGAAAGCATGACGCAGTGCTGCCTCTGTCCATTTCCTCCCCCCTCATCTTGTCTATATTTAATGTTTATAGATTCTATTTATCCACTCAAAGCCACGCTCGTGTTTCAGGAGGCCTCAATCTGGCAGTGTTTCAGCCCTAAATATCAGGCAGTAAATATGCCCTAGAAGAAATAAAAGAAAGTTTGAAAATAATAGTAAAGAAATCATTTTATTTCATGAAATAAACTGCTAAACCTGCAGGGGTAAAAACAGTAGAATTTGGGTAATTTTCTTGGGTCATATATAAACTGACTCAGACTCGGGTTAATTTAACCCTGCTGGGTTAAATTAACCTGAGTCTGATTCAAGTCCAAGTTAGAATCAACCTGAGTAACCAAAAAGACTTGGGACTGAACCTAGATATTCACACCAATGACTTGTGACTTCACTCGGACTTGATATCTTTCACTAAACATGAAGTGTGTTACAATGGAACCGGGCCAGATGTGCAATCCAGGCCGCTGCGAATCTATGGCCTTTATCAATATTTTGTCCAGCATGCTTGTTGCTCTAACAAGCATGCCGTGTCTACCATTTTGTTTACCTGCTTTTCTTCTGCATCCTACTGTGACAGCAATGACACAGATGGTGGTGGAGGGGTTCTCATAATCTAGGATTTTAAGAGGTGTGTGCAAAGTTGGAAAAATACAACAGGAATGCAGCCTAACTCCTTAAAATAATGTTGGGGCACTTTCAATAAGATTTTGAATCCAGACAGAAGCAGGCACTTTGTGACTGATTCTTAATTGGAGGCCTGGTGATATTAACAGTGAGGTTAGTGCTGTCAGCGGTTGTATTGGCATTAAGTACAGAATGGCAGAGCAGCCATAATCAAAATGATATGAATACAATTTTAGGAAGGAGTAAAAATTATCTTTACTAGTTTGTAGTCTGTTTATAATAACTTTCTTATAACCCCAGATCTAACACGAGGGATAAAACATATATTACAACTAATGAAATGGAGTAAGTAAAACATGTAGCTTTTTTCATAATTTAAACTTACACAAAAAATATTGATAACTCATCATTCTAAGTTAATAAAGGGAGCAATGTATGGTTAAAGGGATCTTAATAACTAAGTCTGTGCTAATGTAATCATGGAGCCTAAATAGTCTAAAAAAAGATTAGAGATTGGCTTTTAAGTCCTGCAACCTTCTGACATTGCAATGCTAAAGTTTCATGGTACCATTATTAGTATTTCATTAATTCATTCATCTTCTATACTGCTTCTTCTAAAGTGGGTCACGGGGGAGGTGGTACCTATCCCCAGCAGTCTAAGGGCGAGAAGCGGGGTACACCCTGGACAGCTCGCCAATTCATCGCAGGGCAACACAGAGACAAACAACCATGCACACACAGGACAAACAACCATGCACACACTCATTAACACCTAAGGGCAATTTAGAGAAACCAATTAACCTAGCAGTCGTGTTTTTGGACTGTGGGAGGGAAGCAGGAGTACCTGGTGAGAACCCACGCATGCACGTGGAGAACATGCAAACTCCATGCAGAAAGACCCCTGGCCTGGAGTCGAACCCGGGACTTTCTTGCTGCAAGGCAACAGTGCTACCAACAACCACCATGCAGCCCATTATTAGAATTTCCTTCAGTAACATTGACTTTCTCTGATTATTATGTGTGGATAGCAGGTCTCTGAGCTTTAGGCCTGAACCTAAACAACGTCAGTGCATTCAAGCTGGTTAGTAGCAGGACCATAATCAAGTTAGATAAAATTTGATTATTTTTTTTAATCATAGATCAGTCTGCTTAGTCTTTTCTTAGTTTATGTCATGATTCTAGGAACGGATTTGGCCCACATGCAGAAATACATTCAGGAGAGGTTCACAGGTTTTAAGAAGTTCATTTACACAGGAATGATTTATGGCAAGAGAACCAGGACCGGTAGATCACCAACTGCACAGAGAAGGGGAGAACAGGTAAGTCCAAAGTGATAATATGAATATTGTTACTAAAGTGATATTGTGTTGCTTACAGGAGGAGATGATTGAACCGCCAGGGGCAAGGTGAGATGTGAAGTCTGGGAGCACAGGACCTGAGAAGACTGAGGAGGTAAGTAATCCAAGCTAAGTCAGTCTTTGGAGACCTGAAGGAGGTTCTTGGGAAGTCCTGTCAAGCACAGTCCACGGTGTGTAAGATGGTGGTGTGGAGTTCCGGGTGGAGGAGCTTGCACGAGAGCACGCTGGAGGGTGGACAGGGTTTGCTTATGATTGGGGCCGGTTGATCACGGAGCCAGGAAGCTGCCAGCTTGAAGTTTGTCCAGAGAAGGTAACTGGAGGCTTGAATCTTGATCCAGAAGGTTCTTAACATAAGAATCATGAAACACACTTAATCCAGAAGTCAGGAATCGTACTGGAAACAGAGCCAGGGCTTGAAAGCAACCTGAGGAGGAGGATACACGAAGGTTAGTCGAAGCACTGAGAAAACACGAAGCTTAGTCACAAGAAGCTTAGGTTTGGCGCGAGTCCGTTACCATTGTTGGCTAACACTCAGGCGGTGAGGTGCTGGCAGCCTCCTGCTTAAATACTCCCAGTAGCAATCAGCAGATAAGGAACACCTGTCACCTCTGCACCCGTTGAGCTCCAGCGTAACCCATGGACTAAACAAAGTAAATAGCAGGCAAAAACAAAACAAACAAAAGCTCCCAGACCCCAACAGTTTACTGGTTATTTTATTTGTTTGATTTAAGATTTAATGTAAGATGCAACATCAACATTACTTTCTGGCGTGTTTGAAGTTTACTTCTTCTTGCTGTTTCAGCTGTTTATATTTTTGCAAATGCAGGACAGGAGATGGAAGGATGCTTACTATATGGGATTAGAAGGATAAAATATTCAACTTACCTATGATACAAAGTAATTACAACTTTTTTACTCCTTGGTAATTAAGAAAATAAAACAAGACATCCGATTCCCTCCAAACTAGGTCGCTGTATAAACATTTAATTCACAAAATTAAGTCACTGTCATGATTTTTACAGCCGACTTAAGAGCAGGCTGGTCTGGACAGGCTTCAATTGAGAAACGTGAAAAACAGGGTGAACACGGAGACTGGGAGGCAGACAGAGGGGAACAGAGGAAGGGCCAACAAGAGAATCAACCACGTGGGGCCCGATGAACCTGGGAGAAAGCTTTCTGGACAGGGACTTAAGTGGGAAGTCCCGTGCGGCAAGCCAAACCTTCTGACCAGGGAGGTAACTAGGAGCGGGCAGATGTTGACGGTCTGCGTAGCGCTTGTTTTGGGCTGCTGTCCGGTGAAGCGCCCGGCTGGCGGTATTCCATACCCACTTACATCTCCGGATGTGGTGTCGTACAGTAGGAACAGTGATGTCCTTCTCCTCTGACGGGAACAACGGGGGCTGGTATCCCAAGGAGGCTTCGAAAGGGGAATAGCCGGTGGCTGAAGAGACGTGGGAGTTGTGAGTGTATTCGATCCACCCCAAGTGGTCGCTCCATTCAGCGGGACAGGTGGACGTTACGCACCGCAGGGCCGCCTCTAGCTCCTGGTTGAGGCGCTCCACTTCGCCATTAGACTGGGGGTGATGACCAGAAGTTAGCGCCACCTTCACCCCCAAGGCGTCAGAGAAATGTCTCCAGACACGGGAAGTAAACTAAGGACCCCTGTCGGACAACAGGCAACTGGGGATGCCATGCAGGCGGAAAACATGTTTGATCATCAATCTAGCTGTTTGGAGGGCCGACGGCAGCTTTCTGAGAGGAACCAGGTGGCAGGCCTTGGAGAACCGGTCGATAATGGTCATAATTACGGTCATCCCTTGAGAACTTGGTAGGCCCGTGACGAAGACCAAGGCCACATGGGACCAGGGTCGGCTGGGGATGCTGAGAGGCTGGAGGAAACCTGCGGAAGGTCGATTTGAGGACTTGCTTCTAGCACATGTGGCGCAAGCATTCACATACTGCCTAACGTCTCTGTGAAGGGATGGCCACCAATAACGTCTGGAAATTGTGGCGATGGTCCTACTGACACCAGGGTGGGCGGAGAACTTGGCCGAATGGAACCAGCCGATCAATCTGGATCGCACTGAAGCTGGGGGTCCAGTTCCTGGCCCAGGATCATCGGGAAGGGCTCACCGCACCAGGTCCTCGATCTCCCAGGTTAACGAACCCACTGTACAGCTTGGCGGCAGGATCGACTCGGCCTTTTTTTCTGAATCTTCAGGTCCAAATTGGTGGGACAGAGCGTCAGGTTTGAGGCTCTTGGATCCTGGCCTAAAAGAAATAGACAGATTAAATCGGGAAAAGAAAAGTGACCAACGTGATTGACTTGCATTAAGACGCTTAGCTGACTGGATGTACGACAAATTTTTATGGTCTGTCCAGACCAACACGGGTGTTCGGTGCCCTCCAGCCAATGCCTCCACTCCTCTAGGACCAACTTAATGGCCAGCAGCTCCCTGTCTCCAACCTGATAGTTCCGTTCAGCAGGGGTCAGCCGACGGGAGAAAAAGGCGCAGGGGTGAAGCCTTCCATCCAGGTCTGAAAGCTGGGAGAGAACCGCTCCCACCCCGGTATCCGAGGCGTCTACTTCCAGTGTAAACGGCCTTGTAGAGTCAGAATGGATCAGAACCGGCGCCTGGGAGAACAGCCTTTTCAGCCGGGTGAAGGCTGTCTCAGCCTCCGATCCCCAGCTGAAGGTTGTCTTGGTGGAAGTTAGCGCAGTTAATGGGGCCGCCACCTGGCTGTAATTTCTAATAAACCTTCGGTAGAAGTTGGCGAACCCCATGAACTGCTGCAACTTCTTCCGGGAGTCAGGTACTGGCCAGTCCATCACTGCTCGAACCTTCCCTGGGTCAGCAAGAACCTGTACCTTCTCCAACACAAATCCCTGGAAGCTGACGGTCGACTGATGGACGTCGCACTTCTCCACTTTAACATACAGTCTGTTCTCGAGGAGGCGCTGTAGGACCTGTCTAACATGGCGGTGGTGTTTCTCGAGACTTCTGGAAAAAATCAAAATGTCGTCCAGGTATACAAATACAAAAATATTCAAAAAATCTCTCAACACGTCGTTGACGAGTACCTGAAAAACTGCTGGGGCAT
This sequence comes from Characodon lateralis, assembly GCA_036250325.1. Lineage (NCBI taxonomy): Eukaryota > Metazoa > Chordata > Actinopteri > Cyprinodontiformes > Goodeidae > Characodon > Characodon lateralis. The sequence continues at coordinate 10,365 of JAHUTJ010050766.1, forward strand.
TACTTAGGCCGAAAGGCATAACTAGATATTCAAAATGTCCCAGGGGAGTCTTGAATGCCGTCTTCCACTCATCTCCCTGGCGGATTCTGACTAAGTGGTAGGCATTTCTGAGGTCCAGCTTTGAGAAAACAACAGCGCCATGTATAGGCTCAAACGCAGAAGCTAACAAAGGAAGAGGATATTTATTCTTTAATGTAACTGCGTTCAAACCCATGTAATCTATACAGGGGCGTAAACCTCCGTCCTTTTTCCCCACAAAAAAGAAACCTGCCCCTAAAGGAGATGAAGAAGGACGGATAATTCCAGCAGCTAAAGACTCCGCAATATATTTCTCCATTACCCTTCTCTCTGGCCCAGAGATGCTATAGAGCCGACTGGAGGGCAAAGGAGCACCTGGGAGGAGGTTAATGGCGCAGTCGTACGGTCGATGAGGCGGCAGAGACAGAGCCCGAGATTTGCTAAAATCCATTTTGAGATCTTTATACTTGGAGGGGACCCTGGTTAAATCTGGGAGTTCCTCCTCTTCACCTTCCTCACTAGGGGTTGTAGGGCAGACGGCTGACTGTAAACATGAACTGAGACAACCCTCAGAGCAAGCCTCCACCCGCAAATCCACCCAATTAATATGGGGGTTATTATGCTGGAGCCAGGGGAAACCGAGTACGAACGTACTCTGAGCAATGGGAAAAATATAAAACGACACCTGTTCTCGGTGATTACCGGACAAAATAAGTTCAAGTGGCTGTGTCTGATGGGTGATCTCATGTAGTGATAACCCATCCAAGGCTAAAACCCAACGGGGCTGGGCCAACTTCTCTGTGGCAATTTGTTTCTTGGAAACAAAATCATAGTCAATCAAGTTCAAATCACAGCCAGAGTCAACTAGGGCAGATAAAACCTCAACGAGATGGTTCAAAAATAAGGTAGCCGGTAACGTGAATCGAGGGGTTTACTACTGGAGGATTGGTCCGTCGGTTGCCCCATCACAGCCGGCGGACCCGCCCTTTTGGCCGGACAGGACAAGCAAAAATGAAATGGCCGGAGGCACCACAATAAAAACATTGGTTAGCCTCCCGGCGTTGTCGTTGCTCTCCAGGCGAGACACTGGCTCTCCCTACCTGCATGGTGTCGGTCTCGGGGTGGCTGACTTGAGGCTCTAACGACACTGGTAACGGGGACGAGGGAAACGGGGAAGACCACCCCACTGCCCTCTCAGAGCGATCCCTCCTCCTCTCCCGTAGGCGAGAATCAATGCGGATCAATCAATCAATAAAGGACAATTCCGCTGTTTTAGCGCCCACAACCTGCAGGCAGTACAGGACTGATCTGAAGCTACATCAAAAGTCTGTTTGATGTAGCTTAAACTCCCTAATGAAAACCTCATAAGACACACCGATACTAGTGCAGTTGGAAAATCTTGCTTCCGCCCACCGGAGCGCTCTCCCGGTTAACAAGCCCAAGACATATGAGATCTTACCCTCATCGTGAGAAAACGCTCGGGGTGACCGGTTAAACACCAATTTACACTGGAGTAAAAATCCGCAGCATCCGCCCACATCTCCGGAGAACTTCTCAGGGTGAGGAGAAGTAACATCTCGGAAAGGTGGCTGATGTTGGGCCTCCAGGGGCTACGCAGTGCCCCCAATGGGTGCGGCGGACACGGGACTACAAGCACCTTGAAACAACGATGCCAAATGCTCTAGCTGCTGGTTTGTTTGCAGCTGCCGGGTTTGGAGAGTGGAACCGTGTGCATGAATCTGCTGACTATGTTCAGCTAAAGTTCTCTGAAGGGTCTCCACTGGGTTAGGCTGGCCTGAGTGTTCTGTCATGATTTTTACAGCCTACTTAACCCACATGCAGAGACACTCAGAGAACTTGTTAAATAAAGAAGTTTATTGCAAACTTGGTCAAGCACAACAGAAGCGGCGAATCTAATCTCCCGTCAATGAAAAAACACAAAGAGAAATGATTAGTGGCTTAACCTCAGAATATGACCTAACTGAAACATTCTCTTACTGGAAAATCCGGGGAAACCGCCAGGGAGAGGATAAGTGTCAGGAAAGAAGCCCCGCTTGCCAGGTTCAGTCCAATTCCAGGAAGTAGCCAGTACCACAACGGAGGACTGGGACAGGTCAGGCAGAAATCGCACCACGGAGGCAAAGCACTCAGGCGACAAAGTGTTGGCAACCATCCTCTTTATGTTTCCCAGCTGATGAATAGATGCGCAACACCTGTCGCCTCAGGACTCTCCTACTGGCGGCACCTAGTGTTGGAAAGGTGTTAGCAGCAGGCAGCAGATGACTCCAGATCCTGACAGTTACAGTATCAAAAATGTCTAAAGGAAACTATGTGACCCCAGATTTGACAGAACTTCAATTTTCAAAGAGCTAAACGTGTGTGTATGGGGCTGAACATTGACAGGATGTTCCTAACCTGAAGAAATACCAAATTTCAGAAAAATAGGTTTTTTTTAACTCCACCAAAATCTTCAATTTATTATATTTTTAACTAGAAGGGTTTCATTTTATTCAGAAATTTTTGATAGTACTGTGTTATATTACACATTTTACACAAATCAAATGTTTTAATTTGTTGAATGCTAGGGATGCTATTTAGGTTTTGCAATTTGTTTCAATGCTAAGCAAATTATTAATTAAACATCTCCTTTTACAGCTGACAGATCTGCACAGCAGGCAGGACACTAAAGGACACATATTTGCAACTATGAAGTTTGATCATTGTAGTAATTTGAGCTAAATGGGCTTTGTCGTGATGAAATTCTATTGGACCTGACTATGTATTGCAGCTTTTATTACAAAAGCAAAGTGCATCTAAACCCTGTGGAATAATTTGTTGGCAATTTCATTTGCTGCTTGTAATTATGTCTGTTCCAGAGAAACCATTAAACAGCCAAGCCAGGGTCAACGCACAAGCACTAATAATTGACTGCTTCATAGTCTGCATCAGCTCCGGGGTCCTCTCTTTGTTACACTCTCAAGGTATTTATGTAGCCTCTCACCCAAAGCCAATATGTGTAATATCAAATCATATCACAAAGAATACAGCACTACAAACAGCTGAGCAAAATAAATCCCTTTAGAAATGCCAGCAAGGGTAGAAATCAAGACAAATAAAGACTTGGTGTCCATGGTGATTTGTGGATATTTTTGTGATAAATATATGTGCTGGTGGAAAATATTGTTGCTATAGTGAAGCACTGTCCTGTAAAGTTAGAAAAAAAAACTGGGATATATTCACACAATGCATTTAGCTGTCAATCTTTAACAAGACTTAAAGACTTTTTTCATTCCTGGTTTTGAAGGATCAGCATTTATTTTTCTTCAGGGTTACCTGTGTAGTATCATCAATATGAAAAGCAGCTACTCTTAGGTACAGGCGGATCACTGCAGCAGCACCGCATTGCCTCCCACACTCACATCCTAAGCCTTCAAACCCCTGCACTGAGCATGCTCAGACTACCCTGCTCCTGGATTCTCTACAAATCATCTGATCAGGAAACAGTAAGAGGTGGCAACATCAGAGGAAAGCCATTAAGCTATCTGACCTAGTTAGGTAGAGCCAAAAACACACAGAAATGTACCAAGGACAGAACAGAAACATCTCCTGTAACATGTTTTTCCTTTCAATGGAAAAGTTAAGATCTTAAGTTAGTTTTAATATAAAAACAGATTAATCGTACTTCTTAAATGGATACCATAAATTTTTATTAGTGTCTTGGAAAAGTATCTCCCTTGAACTCTTTCACAGGTTGTCACGATAAAATACCAAACTTCAGTGTTCATTCTTTGGGAGATTTAATGTCATAGGCTAAAAGATGTAGTGCACAATTTGTACTCTGATACTAATAAACAAAATCCAGTGCAACCAATGGCTTTTAGAGCTCACCTAATTAGAGTCGACCTAAGTACAATTAAATCTCAAGGTGCTTCCAGTTGTTTGCAAGATAACATCAGTGAACAAACAGCACCAGGAAGACCAAGGAACAGAAGTTTAAACCAGGGTTAGATTACAAACCAAAATCCCAATCTATACTCCAAAAATGAAGTATGACTCAAATGCAAACCTACCAGGACAGGATCATGCACCTAAACTGAAAGGCCAGGCAAGGAGAGCGTTAATTAAAGAAGCAGTCAAGAGGCCCATGGTAACACTGGATGTGGTAACTCTAGATGTGGAAAATTGTTAGAGGCATGCCTCTAAGGATTTGCAGATGGAATTACAAAATTTGATGGTTGTACAAAGTATTTAATGGCATTGGCTCTGATTCTATGATCAGTTTTGATTTTCTATAAAGCCTAAAACACATATTGATGCTCCCGCTACAGCTGGTTCAATCATTAGTTGAATAAAGAATTGCTGAGAAAACGTAATCCATTTGAAAGACTTTATTGCAGCAGAGATGAATGTATTTACACAGGTTTACTTTTCCTGTTTAGACCAGATGAGAAAGTGTAGGTCACTCTGCAACTAGCAAAGGAAATTTCTTTTTATCCATGGCAACTGCTCTCCTCTGGGTCCTGTGGGTACAATTAGAATGTGTGAGTTAACAAACACCAACCTGCCCTCCAATCACATCCGTCAGCTCTCTTTAAGCTCATACAATGTGGGCTTGGAAGGCTGTGAAGAAAACAGACACAAAATTATATTTTAAGTTGTGCTTCTCACCACCCACCTTTCATCCTACTCACTTGCACAGTGTATGAGAAATGTAAACACTTTCCGTTTCCCTCTGTGAGAAATAAATAGAATGTAATTAATGCCAGTTTGGCAGAGATGATTTATAGCTTCTTTTTTCATATTGAAACATACACACATTTCAAAACTCCATTATAATCAAATGGTTTCTTGTATAATAATTTCTTCTTCCTGCTCTTCTTGATTTTCAAACTGAAAGATCCAGGTGGAACAGACCAAGTACTTCAATTTGTGCTTTCAGTAATTCTAATAAAGGTTCTATCTAATATACATTATGATTTCACTCTCAGGGCTAATTTCTTGAGTTTTTTGGACTGTTATACATTTTATGATTTAAATATCCTCTAAGAAACAACCATGAGAAGACTTAAACTTTCAGTCTAACTGCCGTCCTTCTCTAATTGGTCCCAAAAATTATGTTTTATTGAGTATCTTAGACCCCAAAGAAAAGAAAAACTTTTACCTAAACAATCCACCATTAACATATTTTTTTGTCTTTTATAGTGTTTATCAATCATGAAAAAACAATTCAGCATCTCTGTCAAACTGGTGAAAAAGCTAAACATTGATTCATACTGCCATCTGGTGGAAGTTCTAAGCTATGCGTCATCCAATTTGTGGTATACTGTTGTTTTAGGTTGATTCTAAAGTAATATACTTCAAGATTTATCATGTCTGTTTTCAGAAAATTCACCTCTGGGCTTTGCATTTGTCTAAAACACTTTGTTCTTGTCTATATATGTTGAGCTGAGCTTTAGGCCCCGCCCCTTTCTGGCTGAGTGCAGGTGTGGGTGTGTCTCCCAGCCTGGTGGCAGCAGGCTGTTTGCTCCAGGTGGAGATGATTAAATTAATTGTTTGGAGGTACTCACTAACACAGGAGCTGCTGACAATGTGTGAGAGAGGTGCTGGGAAATGGACATTGCAGGACTCAGAAAGCTTGTTTCAAGGAAAGGAAGGAGCCGGTGAGCTGCGGGCCGTATTTGAATTGATGTCAAAATGAGGCTTTTTGAAGCATAGAATCATTTTGATCCATTGTGTCATAAAGTTTTTCACTACCCGAAGCTTCACTCAATTCCCTTGGGTGACATCTACTGGCAGTAGTGATTGTTGCACCAAATGAAGCCCTGTGAATGCACCTCTTGTGTAAATAATAGCACTTTTGTATGTGTGTTGTACATATGTGTTTTTAGTAACTCATTAAAGATTCTGAGGAATTAACTCATGAAAAAATAATTTAAAAACTATATGAACTGTAGGGGATTACAGATGAAAAATAGCCATTAGGCTAATTCTGGCTTCTTTAACTTGAATTGCCACTGTCCCATTTTAAATAACAAAAAAATAAATAAATGAAATGAAATTTTTTTATTTGTCATTCATATTTTCTTTGGGAGTGTGCTTGGTGTACTGAGTGTTTTTGGACATTGTGCTTGGTGTAATAAAGAGGGTGCTTGTGTTACTTCAGGTGTTTTTATTCAAGAAAAGTCATTTCTGCACAGTAGAAAGGCTCAAACAGTTTTGTTTTTTTTTTAAGACGTTTTCTCCAGCTTGGAAAATGCTCTTTCACAGGGAACAGAGGAGGCTGGTGTGACAAGGAACTGTTTGGCTGGGTGGTATAGGTTTGGATACAGTGAAAGGCTGGGAGTCCTTCACTATGAGGTCCACAAGAGATTCATCAAGCTCTTGCTTCCTGGATCCTAAACAAAATTAATAAAAAAAAGTAACTTCAATTTAACTTACAAACATTTAATTGTCATTCTTTCTAATTCTGCATGTATATCTATGTTATGCTGACCTTGATTGGTGGCACGAGGCTGAGTGTTCTCGTGTTTGGCTCTATAATGCCTCAGCATTGATGACGTATTATTATTATACGTCAGCAGCTGTGGGCAAAGCAAACACTGCACCTGTAAAACCAAGATAACAACCCGTTGCCGCACCTCTTGCATAACATGGTACCATGACTATAACACTACTGCATAGTAGCTTTCTAATAAACACTTTGAATGTACATTACCTTATTAGGTGGCACCAAAACAAAATATTCCACACTTGGGAACGCTTCCTAGATGGTTGCTCCATGACAGAATAATCCACCAAAACTCAGAATATCCAAAAACGAGAGCTGTTCGTAAGGTATAATGTGTGTAGAACGGGGATGTGAACTGGGGCTTGAGCCATCTTAAATACACTGAATCGCGCCAAATGTTTGAAACTCCGCCAATCAACCCGAAGCAGTCAGCTGACTCGGTTGTCTGAATGAAGCAGTGAAGTGGTTCGCACGTCATCGGGGACGTCATATGAAGCAAGCTCCAGCCCATTGCTTCACCATAACTACCCTGTCAAGTTTGAAGCGTGCTTTGAAGCCTCGGTGTAAGGGGTAACATCACTAATTTGAATACATGTAGAAACTGATATTTAGTGCTTTAAATATATTTGTTTGATCTTTGGGTGTTTAATTTGGATATGTTATACTTAGCTTCAAGAATAATTTATAATCATTTAAAGGCTAATTAATTTTGATCATAGTTAAATTTGGTTTATTGGGTTTTGCTTAACCCTTTCTTTGTGTTTAAGGTTTTTCACCTATTGTGGCCTTGACAACTTTCAAAATAAAAGAGAAAAAAGAAAGAATTGATTCTTGGTCATTGAGTGAAGTCCAGTTCAAAGTCTTCTGAAGCAAGCTGCCTTTTCAAGTGGGGGAAACCTGTAGTTTAAACCCAAAAAAGTGGGAACCACTTGACAATACAGGTCCTTCTCAAAATATTAGCATATTGTGATAAAGTTCATTATTTTCCATAATGTCATGATGAAAATTTAACATTCATATATTTTAGATTCATTGCACACTAACTGAAATATTTCA
>JAHUTJ010050767.1:0-17937 GCA_036250325.1 Characodon lateralis
CTAGGCGAGTCATTTCCCGACACCAGCTTAAACAGAACTTTCAGTAAACCTGCTTAGTAAGATCTTTCAGGTTTAGGGAAGTCCGGACCCGTTAGATGGAGAGCTGGATTGAGCAATACCTTTAGACATGGGGAAGTAGGAGGGAGGGGTTAGCTCATTGGACAACGAAAAGACACAAAACCTTTTGGTCTGTCTTTTGTGTGACGTCCACACCTGCGTATGTATTTTAAGGCAACATCTCAAACCCAATGCTTCCTTGTGTGACATCATGGGAATACCAAAAAGAAACCATCTAAGAAATCAGAGGAATTGTGGACCTCCACAGGTCTTGTTCAACCTTGGGTACAATTTCAATGTGCCCGAGGTGTCACCTACATCTGTTCAAACAATAAATGAAAGTAGAAACAACATAGGAGGAGTTCAAGTATCTCCGGGTCTTGTTCACGAGTGAGTGGAGAATGGAGCGGGAGATGGACAGACGGATCGGCGCGGCCGGTGCAGTAATTAGGACGCTGCACCGGTCCATTGTGGTGAAGAGAGAGCTGAGCTGAAAAGTGAAGCTCTCGATTTACTGGTCGGTCTACGTTCCTACCCTCACCTATGGGCATGAACTTTGGGTCATGACTGAAAGAACAAGATCCCGGATACAACTGGCTAAAATAAGCTTCTTCCGCAGGGTGGCTGGGTACCCCCTTAGTAATAGGGAGAAGAGCTCTGCCGTTCAGGAAGAGTTAGGAGTAGAGCTGCTGTTCTTCCACTTCGAGAGGAGTCAGCTGAGGTGGCTCGAACATCTGTTTTGAATGCGTACATGCGTAATCTGCCTACCTACCCCACAAAAAAAGCAAACGACATTGTGAAGCTGCTGGCCGAAACTGGTAAGAGTTTTGTTGTCCATGGTGCAACGACTCCTGTACCAACATGGGCTGAAAGGTCACGCAGCAAGGAAAAAGCCATGTATACAAAAACAGAATATAAAGCCAGATCACGATTTGTAAACGCACTCAGGGAAAAAGAGCAAATTTTTTGGAAAGTAATTAGTAATTATCGTTGGAATAATTGTATATAGATTTATCTTACATTTCCTCTACTATTACCTTTGCTATTTGACCTTCATAACCTTTCATGTTGTATGTGTAAGCAAACGTGATGAGTTGTTTTGCAGACAAAGAGGAAAGGCGGAATCAAGATGATGCAATCACAGTTGGGGACTCATCACAAAGACAACAGTTGATTGTGTTGAGCAAAGATCGCACATATCTTAAGATTATGGATACTATGCAAGCGTGTTAGTACAGGATAATGGTGTGCATGATCTATGTCACGTTGCTGCCGTTTGTTTTCCCCCACCCTTTAGAGCAGCAACGTTCATGTAACTAGGGACCACCATAAAGATAATAAAAGAGGATTCAGCGAGATGTGTTTCAGAGCGGTAGGAGATTTGTAACTGAAGCACATCTCTGTCCGTTCTCCTCGCAGCAAGTAAGAAACTAATTCTCTTTTCTTCTCTTGTCTCTTCTTTTTTGTGATGTTATAGGTATTTTCGGTTGTTTGAACCTGACAATTATGTCCATTTTAACACTTAGAAGAAAATGATGGAAGTTTGCAAGCTTGCGAATATGATCCCATCTATAAAGCACAGGGGTCGCAGCATCATTCAAGTATCATCAATTATCAAGTATCATCAATTGTACATTGTAAATATGTATATTCTGTAATACAAAAACAAAACCAAAGAGCAAAGAGTACCGGAGTCAAATTCCTTGTTTGTATGTTTGTATGTACAAACTTGGCAATACAGCTGATTCTGATTCTCATGTTGTGTTTGGCTATGAAAATAAGATGAGGTCTTTCCATGTTCCTACACTGAAAAAAATGTTGAAATGGCTTGAGTAAAATATAAAAGCACTGAAGGGAAAGTGCTCACATATTTAAGGATGTGTTTGTGTTATTCTTTCTTATATTTACCTTATGTTCTTTTCTTCCAATATCAACCAGTAGAAGCATTTTTATATATACCATTGTAATAAGTAAAGGATGAAGCTAAAGCAGGAGTTTGTAAACATCCTGATGGTAACGAAGAAAAGCTGAACATGAGTACTGATGTGTGGTATGTTAAACAGCTCACAATCCGTGGTAGTTATCAGGAGGATGATGTTCATTTCTACAATAAATAATGAATGAATGATGATAAGAACTGAAATGTGGCATGTTTTTTACAATGCTTAAGCTGATTAATATGTTGATTTTGTCTGGAGAAGTTCAAAACATACTGTGAGCCAGAGTTAATCATTAATTTAACAGACAGAGACAGAAATTGCAGCTGTAAGCTGCTGACAGGGTGAGGAACCATGTGGAAAGTTGTCAACTACAGTCTGACAATGATAAAGTCCTTTAAAAACATCTGGGATTCAGATGGTGCTCCGCGTCACCACCAAAATAATATGTCCTAATACGCACCTTGTCTGAAAATGTCATCCAGATCCGTTAAATAACTTTTTGAGTTATTTTGCAAACAGACGGACAGAAAAACCAACAGCGACAAAAACATAACCTCCTTGACGGATGTAACTAGGACTGGCACTCGCCAACCATCCCACTTATCCCCTGTTTTCAGGCTTCAAACTACTGAAATCCATTCACTGCTGTTCATTTCAAGAGGACTGAGACTAAAATTGTCAAAATGAGGTGAGGTCTTTCCATATTTTCATACAAAAATTAGAAACAATACCTGAGAGGGAGGTGAAACATTCAAGATCAAGGTTCTGATCATTGTCTAGTATGATGGTATATTAATTTTCTTTCTATTTCTGGTAGCAGCAAAGTTTCATTGAATCTTTTCTGTACTCGTCAAACAGTAAATGCATGGCGTGAAAGTGGTAATCTGAATGATTCTTGGTAAATGAGTGAATAATAGAAAATCTTGGAGAACGTGATTAATGCTATATTTAAAATGAATCCTGAAGTAAATAAAATGATCACTATAATTAATGGAGAGTTTGTTGTTAAAGTTTGTGGATTTATTACGTGTTGGCAAATAATGTACATCTGGAATTAAAGTAGGCGTAAGAAGGGCGAGGCTGGGAACGTGACAGAAGAATTAAAATAATCAACCCTGACTCAGTATAGACACTGCTTTTCAGAAGGTTCCAGCTCTGCAGAACATGAAAACACTGACATACATCACCATCATCACATTAGCAAACACAGGGCACCACAATCACACAGATATACACAGCTGAGAGAAGCAGGCGAGCATAGGACTTCTTAAAAAGGTCTTAATGTTGGAATAGTCCTCGTGTGCTGTGGGACCTTATTCCAGGCTTCAGTGAGTACATAATGAGTAATGAACGATACTTGTACATCCCTTGAAATGTACCATATAAAATGGGCAAAATAGAGGAACTGGGTGGCTGTTTGCCGCAGACGACTTCAGGCCAAGATCCAGGACAGAGAAGACTCAAACGCACAGCAGATCGCAGGGAGTGTTGGGGCCGCATGTGAAGCTGAATGGTAAAAAAGGGTTCAACCTATGAGCCTGCAGATTGGGGATGTGCTCTCAATGAACTGCTGGTCATACCAAGACAACTGAGGAACTTGGTCAGTGGATTTGCGGTGCCTGATTGCCCACAGCGCTATGACCCTAAGCATTCTAGATAATCTGCAGTTCCAACTTACAGTTTTCTCTCATGGATTCGGAATCAGCAAGCTCCGAGCTAATAAAGTTTGGGTCATCAGCACTTATCCACTCAGAAGAAGGAGATGCTGGGTCACAGCATGACCTTTGTCCAAGATTTCAAGAAGCCATCACCAGATGGGACCATCGTCAAGAGGGTATAAAACATTTTCTGTCCAATTCCAAAACATTTCACTGAAATTCCTTAGCCTCATTGTGGGGATAGATGGTACTAACATCATTAACTTGATTTGTATGTTGCCTATTTTTCCTGTGCAGCTGGGTTTAAGCTGTTCCTGCTAAAGCCTTGCAAATTAAAGAGTATTTAGTTAGAGAAGTTCCATCTTTGACTCATTTACATTCATTCAGGTTTTTCAACAGAGGCAAAAAGCCTTAGTGCATGGTTCATGGAACTCTAGGATGTTTTTATAGGTTACAATGAGCTAAAAACATGTGAAAACAACATCCTTGGGATTCAATTCCGAGTCACTAAAACAAATCTAGCCCAAATACCAAGCAATATTAAGAAACTTCATTTATGTTGGACAACTAACAAGCCCAGGATGAAAGCGAATACCACTATAGCCCTAGTGGTCATTGTTTTTAGTTTTAGAGACATGTCTGCTTAGTGCGCTCACCGTCTAGTTTCTTTAGATTGGGAAGCTTTTTGGAGGCTTCATCCATCCAGTTTCCCTCTGTGGAATGCTTCTCCTGCAGTGGATTTCCAAGAAAAACCAGGTCCACCAAGCAGGGTAGGTCAGCGAGCCTCACAAACTCTGCTACATAACATTGGAAAAAACAACACACCCAACACTGAATCCATATTATGGATTTAAAGGAAACCAATAACATAATACATTTCAATAACATGAACTATGATGTAATATCAACTACCTAAAGAGACCAACACAGAAAGCAATTATACTGTAAAACAATTCATGTCTTCAACTGTATCTGCTGGTTGTGTTAATGAGTGTAGCGTACCCCAATCTTTGACGAGGTTGTTGGACATGTAGAGGACTTTGAGTTTATGCATGGAGTTGACACCTTTCAGTCTGTCTATCAAATTATAGGAAATCCACAACTCCACTAAAGTGTCTCCGACTGCCTCCTGCAAACACACAAGCGACAAACTGAGACAAGAAAGACATTTAGAGAATGAACAAAACAAGTTAAATTGCTTGTGCAATCAAATAAGTGTTCTGTTTGGAAGAAAAATAAAAACACAAACGTAATTATAGTAGCAAATTAACTCAGTGTTAATTCAAGATTGAATGGATCTTACCAAACCTCCAAGAGTCTTTATATTATTTCTGCTTAATGAAAGTATCCTCAAATTCTCTAAAAGGACACAAACAATAAATTAAACCAACACATTTCCATCTGTTGAGCACAACAGCACCTCTGGGTGAAGTTAATCCAACAGCATATTAATACTCACTGAGGCCATTGAGATTGGTTATTTTCTCAATGCAGTTAGTGGACAGAGACAGCTTCCTGAAGAGGACATGGGACAAAAACATTTTAGGTACTTGGAGGATGAACTCAACATTTGATTGGCTTTGGTTTTATTCAAAACTATTAAGGAGCATTTTAAACTCACTGGGACTAATAAAGTATTATGTGGAATTGAATTAAATAGCTGTTCACATCGACATGCTGTGTGAAAGAAAATTTATTTAATTGTTGATAGGAATCAACTAAATAAAATCCTCCTGGTGAAAGTCAAATTTATTATATTGATACAGTCCCGGATAGGTGTGAGATTCTCCCTTTGATGATAACATTGACAAAAAAGTCCATCATTTCACTGTATCACATATTGGGACAAAAATGTAAAACAATGATAACAACAATGTATTTTTAATTCAGTAAGCAACTAAAGTATGACAAGCTGATTTTCGCCCCCAATAGTCTGGATTTCTGCTCAGACAGCCAGTGTCCAGTTGGCCCTGGTCTGATGGTAAACCCTGGTTTACATTCACTGTGGTCACCGGCCTGTGGCTAGTTGTGGTTATCGGACCCTGCATCAAAACAGGACTTACTCGCAGCAGGTCAATGTAGAGAGAGAAGCATCCATCTTCTCTATAGGAGGAATCTGACCATACAGTTTAATTTCTTTAGCCTCACTTGTTTTCTCCCCGGTCTTCTCTTCCTGCATACACAAAACAGCAATTCAAACATCTAGTTCAACATAAGACAAGTAGCTTATTCACGACATTGTACTATTGGGTTTCTTTCAAGTGTCTGTCCTCTGCTCACCCATTTGTTTAAAGCTTCTTTCATAGTAGTTGTCTTTGCCTGGAGATATTACATGAAATATTATAAGGGAGGCTGTAAATAAACTGTGATGGCAGAATAGCAGCAAGGTAACAATAGCAAGCTAGCAACGACCCAATGTAAACACACTTTATCTAAACCCACTGTATCGTGATCATTATTAATGCTGTTAATTTATCACTACACTACAGAAAACTGCATTTGACGTGGTTTGGTAAACTAAGCATGCGCACAGACCTCCACCAGACTTAGCTGAACTGATGTTAGCCAGCTATCAGCTAATTCAGTAATTATAATGAGTTTAAAGCCAAACCAGCGTGTCGTTGCTACATCAGTTCTAACTCTATGTTGGGAGAGGCTGCATGTCCACCTCCTTGGTAGCAGTTAGTGCGGAATAAACAATCAAACAGCGAGTTAAATATACTGAAACTACCCGGAATTACCATGTTGACCACTGATATCTGCTCTGTTGTTAACGGTGTCCTTTGAGTTCTGGTTGCTATGGCACCGACAAGCCGCGCATGCGTACTGTTTGCAGCTCGCCAATTTTATTTTATTTTTTTTTGTTTTTTTGTTTTAGTGTTTTGGTTATCCAAGAGAGCACATGAGTTAAACAATATAGATTATAATAATAATAATAATAAAGAGTGAACTTTAAATGCACTTGTACTGTGAAGGTGTCTTGCTGGAAACAAATATGGTTCAATTCAATTTAATTAAGTTTTATTGATGTAACTCCAATTCACAACATGTCATCTAAGCTTTTTACAAAGTCAGTTCGAAAGAATCATACGAATTTCAAGTTTGGTGCAGACATTCAAATTAATCCTAACTGTCAAACAGTGCAGTTAGATTCAGTTCATTATACAAATTTGTTGAAAAGTTTTTCTGCTTAAGGAAACCCAGCAGATTGTAGCGAGTCACTGACTTGCAGCATTCCCTCCTCCTAGATGAGCATGATAATGGGCAATTGCTTGCGTTGACTTTGCAGCAATCCCCTCATACTGAACATTAGTGGCTCATCTAGGAGAGAAGGACAAGTTGGCGAGGACAGTTTTTATGTGGATGCAATGATTAATGGCTAATCTGTGTAAGCCTGAAATAAGCACTATCCACATAAAGACTAAGGAATTTTGAGTGACCGAAAGTAATTATTTTTTAGTATACAATTTATTGGTATATAGAAATCAGTGTGTGCAAGGACCTTCTCTGTTTGGTTCACAACAGCAAAGAATGATAATCCTGACTCCTGCCTATCTCTTACTCACTCTTTATCTGACTCTTCACACTTCCAAGGCTGAAGCTTTTCTCATCTCACAAGTCAGCTCCCTTATTCTGGTGTTGGAGCTTATCCCTAAAAACTCCTGCGTGCTCGTTTGTTTTGGTAAAGCTAAGACATCCTATACTGTTCTAGTAAAACAAAGTAATAAAAGAAAACAAAGTAATAAAAGAAAACACGAACTGCGCAGTTCAAATTNACTTCCCCCCAGAACAGCAGTTTTTATTCAAAAGCCAGGCGTATACTTGTACATGAAAAAACATACATTTTAATCGACCGTCTGATTTCATATGTGGAGCTGTCTGACACCCATTCAGCTGACTTTTTGACACTTCCTGTTTTTCTACTTTTGACCTTTATTTACATATGTAGAAATATAAAAATATCTGTTGTCACTGGGCAGAAGTCTTACATACAGAAATATCTTGTTATCACTGGACAGAATTAAGTCTTACATACAGAAATATCTTGTTATCACTGGGCAGAAGTAATCTAAGCCATACACACACGCATTATTAAACATACTTGAGCATAGCAACACAAATCCTATAAGCATGAATATTTTCCATGTTAGAATAAAACAAAAAAGATGAAATGTTAGAAGGATATAATGACAACATTAAAACAGTGATGGTTTCATTTAAAACATTTGGTGTAAATTTAACAACAAAGAAAATTAAGTGAGAGAAACTCAGAAATAAGTCTTTACGATGAGGGTCTCCTTTTTAATAATCATCTGGATTGATGATTTGTCACAGTCTCACTCATGTTGAAGCCTTCATTTATATTTTATTTGAGTCTTCATCTTTAGCAAAGCAACGCATCCGGGCACTATTTTGCTTGCCAGGCACAGTAAATGTTAATACTAGGAACGATTCCTAAAACAAGCAAAACTTTTATCCCTTATTCAAACAACAGAAAAAGATTCTCACATATTTAACAGAACAGCTACTGCTATGCTCTTCTATTTCTTCTGGAAGACGGCAGCAGCTGTTCCTCCTATGCAAGGAGCTCTACAGACAGCTCCTCTGTATTGTAGCACTTGCTCAATCGTGTGTTTTTCCCAAAGCTACAGGAGTAACCGTCTACCCTTCTAAAAGATGTTTACCTGTCACAAACGATAACATCTGGGACGTTTCATTATTGTATACCAATGGGTGAGCGTACGCTAAGTAAAATTCCCAACATAAGCATTAAAACACAATAAAACACGTACGTAGGCTGTTGACTTACAAACATTAAAACAAGAACTAATGTTCTGCTTGTAAAACAATGACGAGGAAAAAAAAAACTCTTACTTCTGTTGCTCCTTGGCATTATGCTGGGGCCTTGTGCTTGTGGAGTTGAACCGGCAGATGCTAAAAAAAAAAGAGAATTTGAATAAACTCTTTGACAAAGCTGACCAAGCTAAAAACTTACCGCGTTCCAACTCGTCCAATCTATTTGCAGACACAGACCGACACAGACCGTGTTTCCGCTCCCTCCAAAACTACATTTGTCAAGAGTCATGTGGTCCACACTCCTTACTATGCCTCCTTCAGTTGTTTGCCAACAGCCAATATAATAAAAGAGAAGAAAAAGAGGCCCAATGAAAAAAAATGAATACTTAAAAGCATATTTATTCTCAATCACACTCTCCAGCGATACGGTAGGAATACATAAAATCGTCCATTTATTCAGGTTAACTTTAATATCACCTGTAATGTCAAATCGACTTACATGAACAAATGACACAATACATTAAAATAATACTAACATAAACTGTTAGAAATCACTTGTGTTTAACGTTCACTGTGATGACTGGCAGCAGGAGCTCAGTGCCGATAGTCCGGTCAGATCTCTACCGGGCTAGCTCGCCCCACTGCCGGTAGGGCTGGCGAAGCTAGCCGGCAGTTACTACGGTGGGAGCGGAAAACTCCAAACACGTCGGAGCACGTTTGAAATTAAGCGATGTCTTGTTAAAGATGTCTTGTCAAGCAGATTTTTCATGTCTACACAGTTACATACACTAAAAACATTGTAAAAGTTCATTTGTGTCACAGAAAGTGTAATTTTTCACAGTTTACTCACAGCTTTTGCCAATGTGGTCCGCCATGGCTGCCCCTGTTTGACCAAAACGCTTCGACCCGCAATGAATCATGGGAAAAGATGGACTGCGAAGGATACTCACAAGTCATCCTTCAAATTGGGCAAAAGAAGGACACATTTGTCGGCAGCATCTGACAGACCTTACGCGCCGCGCTGTGACGTAATCAGCCCACATGTACGCACTTAGAAGGATCCAGCCTCTGAGTTGGGACACACCCTCGGCCTGCACATGGATCCTCCTCCTTCCTGTATATTGACCAATAGGAGAGGAGCTGGAGAGAAGAAGGCAGCCCTCCTAATTTGCATAATGAAGCAGAAATGCATACGGTAAAGGAAAAAGAGAGACAAGGGCTCTGTCCCAATACCCACACTACACCCTACGCCCCTCTATGAAGTGTGTAGTTTGTACAAGTGCATGAAAGGGTTGAAGTGCGCAGGTTACAACCTGCAAAATTGGAGAATTGGGACAGTAGGGGTTACGTCATTGACTTGCACCTCTGCACCGTAACTGCAACATCAAAAAGAACGGGAACCAACGCTGTTTCCACAGTCTTGCTGCTAAAAAAATATTAAAAAAACTATTTAAAACTGCAACAAGCAATTGTTTTGAGAAGTGCAGGAAGTGACGGAGGCTTAAACACCAGACTCTCGCTGCGCCAGTGTTTGTTTGAAAGGTGACTTCAGTGTTATGACCTACTGACTGCCCAGACTCACTCTGAACCCAGTGGTTTCTTACAATGTTGAACCTGGAAAACCAGTAAAAAATATATATTTGTCGGCATGCTGTCTAAAGTTTACGCAGTTCTTATTATTCTAATTTGATGGCTGGTTAACGTTGACGGTTCTGATTGGTTTTTGCTCAGAACGTCATCTGCAGCAGTGAATTGTGGGTAATATACTTCGGCGATGTCCGCTTCGATGCGGGCTTCGCCGAAGGGCGGACGTGGGTCACAAAGGGGGCGGGGCTAAGAACCACTCTGGAGAATTGGGACACACTCGAACCCATAAACGGGAACTCAGTTCAGGGACACAACAGTGGAAGTGCGGGTATTGGGACAAAAGAACAAAGGCATGTGTAAGGAAAAGGAAAAAGAAAACATTTACATTTCTTGATGAAAACGTATATCTAAGGAAAACGAAAAAGAAAACATTTCCATTTCTCGATGAAAACGCATGTGTAAGGAAAAGGAAAAACAAAACATTTACATTCTTGATGTATTTTAAGGCAACACATCAAACATATATTGCTTCCTTGTGTGACATCGATAAACAATCAGAAGAAATGGGGCATGGTATTATGAAAATAATTGTGGACCCATATGTTTTGGTTCATTTGGTGTGAAATGTCTAGATTCCTGAAGGCTGCCACGTTCATTTGATCAAAAAATATATGCAAGTATAAACAGCATGGGAATGTCCAGACATCTTGCTGTTCAGGAAGGAAGTAGGTTCCGTCCCAGAAATCGATGTGTTTTGCTGCAAGATTTGCATATCAACCCTGGAACTAAAGCAAAAACCTTCTGAGGTTGCTGGCTGAATCTGTCTATCAACAGTAAATGAATCCTGTAAAGACCTGCCCTAAAACACAAGGACCTGATTTACTAAGGCTTTGTGTGTAGAAAAACACATACAAACTTCATAGCATGTGCAAAACTGATCAACTAACTGATCTACTAAAAGCTATTAGACAAATATTTATTTATATTATTGTAACAGAACACTAAAGCAGCAACCTGTTTTTTGCTTGCGTATTTGCTCTGTCATTCCAAATATTCTATTTTGTGTCAGGGGAAAATTAAAAATGTTTTTTTGTCCAATTCATCAATTAATCAAAAGAATGATCAACCGATTCATCAATAATTAAAATAATCATTAGTTTCAGCTCTTCATGGGTCCAATGACGACAAAGAGAGAGAACCTTTCGTGTTTGTGGCAACATATTTAGACCTTCAGAAATAACGATGTAGCGATATCATCTATCCAGCAATGCCGCTTTGAAGCTACATTTCAGCACAACGTCACTTTCTGGGACTTAGGGATAGGCACCTTTCACATTTGAACCAATATGGTACCGATACCCGGCACCTGGGATTGATACCAGTACTCGGTACCAGTTTTAATTATATCTCACAAACTTCAGCTTTTATTATTTTCATCTGTTCAAATGTTTTAAAAAGTGCATTATAATACTTATTATTATTGTTATTGTAACCCACTACTGGAACATGTGTGGTTCGTAACTAGCTAAGAATGTATAGTGCATACACCTAAGGAGACCTGATTCAAGTGAGTATCAGCTTTAGTTAAATTTAAACATTTGCATTCAACACATACAACACTCAAATACACTGCCTGTCCCAAAAAAAAGTCGCCATCAAAAAAAAAAAAAAAGGTCACACACTGTAAGATTTCCTTGGACTGCCTTTAGCTTTGATTACTGCACGCATTCGCTGTGGCATTGTTTCGATAAGCTTCTGCAATGTCACAACATTTATTTCTACCCAATGTTGCATTCATTTTTCACCAAGATCTTGCGTTGATGATGGTAGAGTCTGACCGTTGTGCAAAGCCTTCTCCAGCACATCTCATAGATTCTCAATGGGGTTAAGGTCTGGACTCTGTGGTGGCTAATCCATGTGTGAGAATGATCTCTCATGCTCCCTGAACCACTCTTTCACAATTCGAGCCCAATAAGTCCTGGCATTGTCATCTTGGAATATGCCCGTGACATCAGGGAAGAAAAAGATCCATTGATGGAATAATCTGGTCATTTAGTATATTCAGGTATTCAGCTGACCTCATTCTTTGAACACATACTGTTACTGAACCCAGACCTGACCTCCTGCAGCAACCCCAGATCATAGCACTGCCCCCAAAGGCTTTTACAGTAGGCACTAGGCATGATGGGTGCATCACTTCACCTGTGTCTCTTCTTAACCTGATGCGCCCATCACTTTGGAACAGGGTAAATCTGGACTCATCAGACCATATAACCTTCTTCCATTGGTCCAGAGTCCAATCTTTATGTTCCCTAGCAAATTGAAGCCTTTTTTTCTGGTTAGCCTCACTGATTAGTGGTTTTCTTAAGGCTACACAGCGTTTCAGTCCCAATCGCTTGAGTTCCCTTCACATTATGCGTGTGGAAATGCTCTTACTTTCACTATTAAACATAGCCCGGAGTTCTACTGTTGTTTTCTTTGATGTGATTTCACCAAACGTTTAAGTGATCACCTATCACGATCATTCAGGATTTTTTCCCGACCACATTTCTTCCTCGAAGACAATGGGTCCCCACTATCCTTCCAGCTTTTAATAATGCGTTGGACAGTTTTTAACTTAATTTTGGTTGTTTCTGCAATCTCCTTAGATGTTTTCTCTTCTTGATGCTGTCGTGTTCTGAGGTTTAGAGTGACCAAAGCACAGACAAGAGCTCAGCAGCTGCATGTTTAAAGGAGTCTTCTTCTTTTATTCAAAGCTACGTTCAAAAAGGTTTCCGGGCTGTAGAGAACTGAGGGAAAGTGAATAGTTGCTAAGGTAAAAAGGCTAGAAACAAAACAAAACACAAGAGCTAAACCATAACATAAATCCAGAGGGTAAAACATGAGGGGAGCTAGACAGTAATATAACCAAAGGAACCTGACTTCAAAAACAAAACTATAAATAACAAAACTCAAGGAAAACAGATCACAGCAAAACTATGGACGAAGATAGTAAATCAAAAGAAACATAAGAACCTAGAATAATCATTAACTAAAGCAAACTGAGAAACTAAAGGGAATAGAAGAAACACCAAAACCTAATAATTAACAAAGAACCCATAAAGGAACCCTGACTGTAAATATACAAAACCTAAACCACAAAAAGGGAACAAGGATGAGGAGGAACGGAGAAAATAAACTAGTAAACAAAGAGCGCAAGTGAACAAATAGCAAAACATAAATAAACACAGATATACTAAATGGGAAACTAAACTAGAAACTACAGGGAAGACAAAGGGAACTAGAAAAACAACAAACATAATAGTAGTCAAAATCATAAGAAACCCATAACAAGTAATAGAAAACCACAAAACCACTAAAGGAGCTAAGAGCGAAGGGAGAGAAAACAACACACACGAGGAGGCAGGAAAAAACAATCAACCATGACTAGAAAACCAAAATAAAGTCAAAACATAAAACCACAACAAAGTCCAAAGACGTCGCCTCACAACAGATTCATGCCAATGATTTGACCTTTCTAAAACAGACTGACATTTTTTCCACGACCACGGAATGTGTCTTTAGACATGGTTGCTTAAGAAATGAGAAGCGACTCATTGCACCAGTTGGGGTTAAATAATTTGTTGCCAGCTGAAATATAAAGTATATTTTATTTAATATAAAATTCTTAAGCATTTCGTGTTCCACATCAACAATGGGTTGTTTGAAAGTTTTGTAGAATTTTGTAAAGTCACATTGTAGTGTGAATTATACTGTTTATGCATTGGTAAGGAGCCCTGAAATTAATTGTTTACTGAAGTGGTGCTATCGACTATCATGTAAAGCAGTTATCCTCGCTATTTCTTTCAGAAGAGCCACAAAGTCATGGGGAGAGCCGCAATATACAGTCACTCACACAAATAAAGGAAAGAAATAAACAATCCACCTTGTGAACAAAAAAGAAACACAATCTGTTTAAGACTAGAACTCCTTGGGCCGTCAATTTAATGGTTTTGAAAGTTTGACATGCCATAACTCTGGTTTATTAAAACTCTTATCTTCCTGGCATCCAGATTTTTTTTCCTAAACCTGTGTCTTGTCCTATGTTTCTATTTCTAAAAAAACAACAAAGTAAATAAAAGATCTAAGTATTTTTACCTCTGACATCCTCAGCCTTAGTATGTACATCGAGTGGGGGGGGGGGNCACAGCCTTTGTATTTACATCAATTCCCCCCCCCCCCCCCCCCCCACAGCTGTGTATACGCGCAAGCATTGCCTAGCAATGCTAGAACCCAGTCTGAGAAGGAGATCCTACAAATCCTACAAATGGCTTCTAGAAGGAGAGTTTGAGCTCAAGATGCATTGGAAATGCTTCAAACATTAGATGAGTGTGATTCTGGGGGTGAGAGGGGTTCTGACAACTCTTGGTCTCCCCCAGCTAAAAAAGACAAGTCATCCCATCAGCAGGAGGTGGTGACGCATTATTTTAAGGTAGTAAAAACTAGCTTATGTAAGGATTTTATCATTTTAGGCTATAGTTTAGAGATTAGTAAAACTAATAATCTTTTTATATAGCAACAGTGCCACAATCAGCGGAGGTTCAGAGACAAGGAGACTAGCCAGGTCCCCAACGATAAACCCAGCAACCCAGCTCACTGGCAGGAGAGATACTACATATCAAGGTACTGATAAAGGACAAAGAAATAAACTATAAGTTAGGCATTTTCATCACAAGACGAGCGCACACCTGATAAGGAGGTGGAGATGGGAAAGGATTGCACTGTGTGGACAGTGGTAGGGGAGGAAGAAGGAAGAGGGAGACTTGCTGGACCCTGAAATGCTCATCTACATTCAGGGCTGCACTGTGGCTGAGGCCTGCAGAGTTTTAGAAGATTATTCCTCCTGGGAAATGAGTGTGGATGAGCTGAAGGCGTTTGTAGCGCTAGTTTATGTCCGCAGAGTGAAAGGTAACATGGAGTTGTCCAGCTTTTTTTTTTAGGTAACCGCTACTCTCTGTTATTTTTTCAATACCATTTCTAAATAATAATAAAACATAATAGATTTTGATCAAATACTATTATTAATCCTTATCAGAACCATAATTTTATAGTGTGCAAGAGAACTTTTAGCATTCTGACGGGCTTGGGAGTTCTAGTAGTCTTAGAATTCTTGGAGTCCAAGTGTTAACCAAAACTAACCTTAGCACTGAGATGAACGGAAGCTGTGGTGCACATCCTTGACTTTCTTCATGTGTATTTATAATTTGTTGTTGCAATAGATGGTCTCAGATGTCCTTTCCAAAGTCTTCTATTCACCTCATTATTGTTGAATCAGACAACTGTAATCCCTTTATTTTTTCCTAGTTGTCAAAGTCTCTGAACAATAGTTCTGCTCATGCTAAAAATAAATCTTTTACTATTTCTGAGTCTGAAAAAGTATTTTTTGCCCATGCCAAAATCCATGCTACCTCAAACGTTTATGTTAAACATTCTGCTGTTGAGGTTGTTCTGTGGATAAGGCTTTGCTGTTCAGAAAGTGAAGCAATGAGTCGTGCAGTTGTTCTCTTTCCGAGTTCACTGCCAAGTGGATAACTTTCATTGAATTTTGGATGTGCGGTTTTGAAATAGCGGTCCAAGTTGCTTCGTTTGAAGGCTGAGCTGAACAAATTAGGATTCGTCAGTCCATTTCTCTTGAAATTTTCTGTGCTCATCTTGTATACATCATACTGTTTGGTTTACAATGTATATAGTATTCTGTAAGTATGTAAGTAGTCTGTAACTCTATTAACTATCTTGAAAAATCAAGGTTTTAATCAGCTAGGGGTTAGAGTGTTAGAAAACTTTAATTTAATCGTTAAAAATTTATTTTCCATATAACACATGAACAAACACATTCACTCCAACAGGAATAAAACAAAACAGGCAAAGACAAAATAGTTAAAATTTCATCTTTGCAGAATAATTTGCTGAAGTCAAATTTACAGGGATGCAATTAGAAATGTTTATTAGTGAATGTTTATTTCTTTGGCGCTCGGACCCCAGTGGAAGAGATGAATACTGAGAATGACATGGGCTTGAGTGAACATTTTAGGGTTAGATTTAGAGATGTCTTCCCCCCTGGGGTCTTATACTGGTGGTGGAGTGGAGGCCTGAGGAGATTTGGAAGGAGTTTGGAAGCCAAATGTTGGAGATGTGGTGGAGGAGGGTCAAAGTTCACCTGCAGAACGGAGGCATCCATGGATGAAGATCTTTTAAAGCAGAGCCTTAAAGTATGATTGGCCGGGGAGAAATTCAGACTTGACGCTGATTGGTGGAGCAGAGCCGCATGGAGGACTAATTAGACGAAGCTGGAAGTGATGGTGAGTCTTCCATGTTGAATTTTCGTTTAAACTCCATTTCGAGAAGATCTCAAATATAATTTGGAATCACAGCAACAGTTTTCTCTCATATAGATCCAAACTCTTTGCCTCATATTTATATTTCAGACTCTTTTATAACTGCAAACTTTTAGTGTGTACCTCATCTGACAGCAATCAGCTGGGCTACTTATGAAACCCAGAGGGAGGCGTCAGCTCGTTTTCTCACTTGGCGTGGTAACAGCTAGACCTCTGCTTTTCTGCAGTCCTGCTTCCAAGCAGTTTCTCTGATCTCCTTGTTTTTTTTTTTCCTGCTTTGCAGATCACCCTTATGGAAGTCGTGAAACCTTCCTGGTCTCCGTTTTCACTCGTTTCATGTTCAGAGGAGTTTGGGAACTCCAGCCTCGACACCTCAGCCCTAAGCCTCTTCTCTGCTCCCATCTCCAAGCCCAGCTTCTCAGGAGCCAGCTGAGAACCACCCATCAACCTGCCTGTCCACCCTCTAACGTTAAAACTTTCCAATCATAGTGGAGATTCCTGGAAGAGAAGAAACTAAGCACGACCTCCTCCGAAAACTGTTCACAGCTTATCAGCCTCAAGCCACCGTGGAGAAGGACTTATTTTCCCCCGGTCTTGCCAAGAACCCCACTCCTGTAAGTCAGCATCTAAAGAACACATTCACATTTTCTCCGTTTCCACTCAGTGTTTACCAGCTTCTGTCTTTCTCCTTCAGAACGACCCCACATTCGTCTGCCAGCTCCAGTCCTGGTTCCAGTCCAACCTTTATCCGTGTTTCTAAATAAACTGTTAAAACACTGTCTTTGTCCTCGTAGTTGTGTATCTCAGAGTCTAAGAAAACCCCATTATGACATTGTAATTAATTTTTATTTTTCCTCACTGACCCATAATCTATGGCTCACAGACCTCAGTGGTCCATGCACCACAGGTTGAGAACCTCTGCTCCAAACCACATCAGCACAACATGAAATAAACTTGGTTTTCTAAAAGAATTAACTGGAAAGTTGGAAAAGCTTTGTGTTCTTCAGATGTTATCACCCAGCTGTCATTGAAAAACCTTGTCATGTCTGTCAAAGTCAAGCCAGCATTTTCTCCAGGGGAGAAAGCAGGAAAAGATAGTTTGCATTGTTATCATTTCATTATTACCAAGTGTGTGTGTGGGTGTGTGTGTGTGTGTGTGGGGGGGGGGCGTTGTTGGATTGTGGGTTAGGTTTAGGTGTCATATTTAATGCAGAACCAGGAGACTCTAGTGCAGCATCACTCAGAAACAGGATTAGTTTTAACAGATTTATTGAGACGATGTTTTCTGGCGGGAACAGGACTCCTTAGCTGTCAGGCTTCCGGGATCGGCTCCTTAAGATGGAAAGAAGGATTAATATCCATTAAGTGATTTTAGTTATAATCATAATCATCTTTATTGGCCATTGCACATGTACATTACAACGAAATTTGTCCTCTGCATTTAACCCATCCCTTACAGGGAGCAGTGGGCTGCCATTGTGCAGCGCCCAGGGAGCATTCTGGGGCTAAGGGTCTTGCTCAGGG
>JAHUTJ010050768.1:0-17928 GCA_036250325.1 Characodon lateralis
TTATGTGCAGGGTGTGTGGGGTCTGCAGAGATTTTAGCAGCTCTTTTCCTGACCCTTGACCTGTATAAGTCCTGGATGGAGGGAAGGTCAGCCCTGATGATTCTCTCTGCAGTCCTGATTATTCGTTATCTGGAGCCAGGCCTGCAACAAGGGATGAGGTTTGCCTTAAAGATGCAGTGTTTGGAAGTATTTCACCATATTCACCAGTTCTGAGGCACAAATCTTTGCGTTCAGTTCTTCGTCCTTTCATGACAGCCTGCAGATAACTGATAAATGCTGTGATAACCTGTTATTTTGCTGAGGTGCAATTTTGAACCTGTTTTTACCTTAGATCAAACATTGGATGTTTGTGTTCAGGAGACAGAGTCCCTCCAGATGAGGTGTAGGTGGTTTAATGTTCGGGTGGTTTTAGTGTTGCTCTGCCTGGATCAGTGGACCTGATTAGGAGGGGCATCACTCACTCAGTGATGAACGTCTGCAGAAGGTACTTCCAGCATAACTTTTTTATTTTATGGCTGAAACTGAAGCCTGTGAGCAGAACCAACCTTCAGTATGCTCACGTGTCTGCAGAGCTATGAGAAGGTCGGGGGTCAATGCAATGTCTAACTTTCTGATTTTATCAGCAGGTTCTTGGAGCTTTCAGACTTTAACCTGATTGAGGAGGAAAAAGAGAGCAGGTTTCCTACATCAGACGTTCTCATGGCCAGTCTGAAGGGATAAATCACAGACATGTTTGACATCGCTCATCCTAAATGTCCTTCTGCCACTTCTCACAATGCCACTTTGTTCTACAAATCCATCCACTCTTTTCTGTTCAGATCAGCCAGCTGTGGTTCCTCTTTCTCCCCCTGATGCCTCCCTCCATTCTCCTCTCCACCCTTTCATCACAGCAGCAGAGTTAATCCTGGATAATCTAAGAACAAGCGTGTTAAAGAGAAGTTTAATGGCATCCCGCAGGCTGTGGTTTTTAAAGTCAAAGCAACATGAATATTTCATGTGCGCTGCAGCTGCTCCTTCACATTGAAACACTTCTTGGTTCAGATGCTGATCTGTTCAGCCAGAGATGCCATGTTTTGTCCCACTGATATTGTTTTAGAGTTTTATAGATTTGTGAATTTTTGGATCTCTGAACATCTGAGAACATCTGGTTGTTTGAAGTCTGTTTTCTAGATGAAGATCCTGCAGATATAGCAGGTCCAGACTATTAACCTGCAAACCAACAATAACATCTTCAGATCAATCCTACAAGGTTTGGGATTCATAGTTTCCTGTTTCAGTGAAGGACTAGTAGCAGCGTCCTGCCGGACAGGACATGATTAAAAACAACCAAAAAAAAACCTAGCTTGTGTCGGATGCAGAACAAATATGTGGTGTTGTGATGAAGGTATTAAAATCAGTTTGGTATCTTTTTACATTTCTAAGTTTTGTCTCTTTCCGACAATCTTCAGTTTTTGCAGAATCTTGATTTTTTCTTTGTTGTTGCAAAGGTTTCGTGTCTTGAGACAATTTTTGTTTCTTTGTAACATTTAATTAAATTTAGCAGCGTTTGTTGTGAAACTTGATTAATTTTACGTTTCTCCTAGCCGTCGGTTTACATCAGTTCTTCTGACTGTCGTAGTTTTAGTTTATGTGAATGCTTTGGGTCTTTCTGTAGCAGACACTAGTCTGTTTTCATCTTATTCTAGTGATTTCATGTCTCTGGTCAGAAGCCTTCATGGCGGTTCTTCTGTGTCTTTGCAGAACCTTTGACCTCCGTGTTGTGTTCACTGTGGTTCTGTATGTAGCCCATCTAGACCCAGGTAACGACCCTGAGTTTATTAAAACTTCTAAACTCAACATGCACTAACTACCTGTAATAAACATGGTCTCTGAATACTTTACACACCCTACATGTTACTTCAGGGTACGCCAGTGCTTTAGCTTTCTCTACATCCATCATGACAACTAAGACCCTGTAGTGCTCACATGGACTGTTCTTATGCAAGTTCCTCAGCATGTTCACTGATGTGGAATAACCAAGGAAAATACAGGTTTAAGTTCTGAAGCTTCTGGATTTATATTACTCAAAAAAAGTAATTCATAAAAAAATGAACTGCAGTGGAAAAATATTTTAGTCTGTCATAATGTCTCCAAGTTTTATGGATTTCACAGCATTTCTACCAGATTAAATGGGCCTATTCTCTAACGTACGCCTAAACAGACTGTAGTTATGTAAAATATATTCAAATAAAACCTCATGTTTCAGGCCTGATGTGATGCTGATGAGTGATGAAGTGTGATACTTTTAATCCAAAGTCTACGTCCTCCTATTACCAAAATGAAAATACTACTTCCTATATAAACCAAAGGTCAAAGCAACACACAGTAACTGGACTAAAGTACCTGTAACTTTGCTGCTGTTCTGTAACTCTGGAGGTTTAGTAGTAATGTTTGTATTCACTGTTATTTTTATGAAAGTGGTTTAATGATTTCTGTTGAAACCCACAAGGAGTTTTTCTGTCTTTTTGCTGCAGATTTTGGTTGTTGCAGCGTTTTTCTGTATCCTCTCAGTTGTTTTCTCGTCTCTATGGTGGATTGGCATGTGGATCAGATCTTCTTGGCTTCAGGCATCATCAATGAGGCAGAAAACAAAGTGCAAACTGTTTCAGTATTTAGCTGTTTGCAGGATCTCAGAGAAAAGGCTGACTGCAGTCTTTTTGAAGAACATAATGACATTTTTCTGTGGGACCGCCGAGATGTTTCTTTCCTCCTCCACAGATGCAGATGTTAGTCAGCTTCTTTGTAAGTCCTGTGAAAGGAGCTTATAATTCAGTTTGAATGAAGGTTATTGTTTACTCATGCATGCTCTTAGTGTCTGAGTACGAGGCTGTGGAGGCACAGCAATACCAAGAAATGAATGGATTTTTTTACCAATAGGATTCATGTCTCGTTGACCTGCAGAGAGCATTTTATCCACGGTGTTTCCAATTAAATAATGGTCCCGGTCTGAGCAACACTGAAGACTTTTCCATCGAATCAACAGTTGCTCAACATCTGCTGGGCTAAAAGGCTGAAAAGAAACTGTAAGAACAGAAAATGTCTGAAATCAGCCGCATTCTGCCTTCTGATACACTGAGGAGCTTAAAATGGGAGCCATGGGAGTGTAACAGGGAATAATGGATCTGCTATGGTATTTATCTGGGGAAAGTTCCTCAGGTTGACAGGTTTTCCTGTGAACTGGAGCAGCAACTTGATGGGAACGACAGAAAATCCTGTTTTATTAGATTTAGCATCATTGCTGCTTCGTTCAGCATTTGTTCTGCAGAATGTCATGCCTCGGAGCGCGACATGGAAACAGAAATACAGAAATTATGTTTGATCATCCAACAAAATCAATAACTGATGGAGCTGGTATCATGCAGGGACTTCTCTGTGTTTTCCCATCTGAGTGCATTAAAACATTAAAAAGAGCCAGTGACATGCAGGCACCGACGAGCTCATCTATCAGCTCCCGTTCCTCCCTGACTTCACAGTCATAACATCACATATGAGTCTATCCATCACACTGACACTCTGCAGGCTGCTGCCTCCCAGACCTTCTCCACTCGGATCCAACAGCCACAGACACACAAACTGGAAGGAAACGCTTCACCCACAGCTCCAATAAGATCCGTTGGACAGCTATAGGGTCCAGAACCATGGCTTGGTTTGTGCTTGGTCCAAATGCTGCACAAGAACTACAACACACAAGAGACTTCCAGATGTTTCATGGACTCCCAACAAAGAAGGGAAGTCCCTGAGAGAGAAGCTTCATAAAGACATCAGAGGATGCACTAAAACGTATTCTACAGATCTATTCCAGAAGATCCAGAACATCTACAGGTGGCAGAAGAGTGACGATGCAGTCAACAGAGAAGGAATGACTTCAGATCCCTCTCTAACAAACTCTATGGTCTGAAAATGAAGCTGTGGTTTAAAACTCGGGTCTCCTGAGATATGAAACCGGTTCTGACTTAAAGTATCTGTGGGAGCAGCCGGGATGGACTCCTGAAACAAACCTGCTGAGTTAAGTGAGGGGGTTTTCCAGGTCAGAACCGGGGCTTGTTCCAGAGCGGGTTTATAGAAAAACATTTCTGTTGTATCGGTCATCACAGAGTGTCGCTGTTCTCCTTGTTCCATAGGCCCAAAAGGTCCAAAATCTGATAAAAATGTTTTTCCTGCTTTATTAGAAAGGTGAACTTTCTCCAACAGAAGAGTTGGAGATCAGTTATTCAGTTCGGATTTTAAAATGTTTAACTTATAGCCTGAGATTTTTCCAAATGCTAAATTCCAATAATTCAGGAATTTTTCCATATTTGGGAGAAATACTACACAATTGGAGCAACCAAGACCTGAGAACCAGTCTAGCACCTGAGAACTTCCTGCATGCTTGTTGTTTCCTAAAAACCTGAGCTTATCACAGCTTTCTTCCTGCAAAACAGGTGAGCGTTACTATGACGACATACAGAGTGAACCTGATGCTGCATCTCTGGTGTTTTGCTTCATTCGGACCCTGAAGTCGTCGTCCTGCTGTGTGACACAGAAACCATCTGTTCCACATGTCTGTCGCTGCACGCTACCTGCCCCCCAATCTCCCTCTGATACAGTAGAAATCATTTAATAAGCAATTATTAAGTCACAAATAATCCCCGCTATCATGTTGATCCAATTAACTGGTGCTGGCCGGAAGCTGCCAGTTTCACCTGCCTGCAGTCTAGGATCCAGCTGGGATGAAACATCAGGAACCAGTGAAGATCTGCTTGTCTGGAGACCCGCAGGTAGTTCAGCAAACTGTCAGATCTTCACAGGTAGGAGGCAGCAGGTTGGTTTCACCTCGACCAAACGGACCCGACAGGTTGGAACCGATACATCAGGATCAAATCCTACTGGCGTTCAGGATGCTGGCTGGGTCCAGTCATGTTTGGTACATGCATGGTGCTTAGTGGAAGATCTCAATGTCAAGCTTGTCTCCCACCAGGATTCTGACAACACTGCAGTGGAACAGGAAGCCTTCAGCTGGGATCCTGCAGCCAGAGGCCAGTTTATCCGCCAGCGCTTTGGTTCTGTATTTGTTCCTCATGATGAGCTTCATTAAGTCTGCGACATCATGTTGAGATCATGTAGGTGTTCAGAGTGGCTGTGATGATGGGAGGAGAAATCTGCAGATGCTGTTCTGGTTGCTGCTCCTCACCTTTGTTTGCTTCAGGTTCTCCGTGTCGGTTCTGCCTCCTGTTTCAGTTTTGCCTCTTTTTCTCTTCAGAACTCAACAAACAGAACTATGGTTGCTCAGGAAAACATCTACTGTTTAATTTCATCATTAACAGTTCTGTGACTTTTGGTTTTCCTGCTGCAGAAAAACGATTTAGAACCTTTAAAGTTTATCTGCTGGTGCTCAGACTGATGATTAGATCTTCTTGTAACACGAAAGCAGCCTGGAACAAAAATAAGAAGCTTACATATAAAACAGCACCGCCCA
This sequence comes from Characodon lateralis, assembly GCA_036250325.1. Taxonomy (NCBI): domain Eukaryota; kingdom Metazoa; phylum Chordata; class Actinopteri; order Cyprinodontiformes; family Goodeidae; genus Characodon; species Characodon lateralis. The sequence continues at coordinate 5,495 of JAHUTJ010050768.1, forward strand.
AGTAGAGTCTAGGAGATTGTTCTTCTAAAATGAGGTGAAGTGGACCTCTGATGTTTTTGTCCCGATATGATAGAGTTGAATGTGGACCCACCTTCATCATGTGTTTTTCTGATCCAAACAGCTGTCTTAATGTTGACCTGTCTGCTTTATTTGGTGTCCAGCTCATATGAAGCTGGAGGTAGATGATCTGAGCTGAGGAATTCTGGAGTGGGCCCAGACAATCCAAGAGTCTTTGCAGGGATGAAACCACAGAAGAAGAGGAAGAAAAATGTTCTTCTGTGGTCACCAAACACTCAGCTCACTGACCAGAGGTCTTTACTACCCAGCTGGTTCCACCCATTCAGATCTTCTTAGAGAGATCCGGCTGAACATCAGTCATTGGTTCCTCTGTTTTTAACTGAGTCAAGTCAAATTTATTAATAAAGCACATTTCATGTGACAATCATAGACTCAATGGGCCAAAAGCAAACAAATACACATAATAAAACTGTGATAAAACAATAGAGACAGCGCAATTCAAGTTCCATAAAATCAAGAAAAATATAAAAGTAATAAAAACAGGAAAGATGAGGATTTCCAAAGCTAAAAGCATAAGCCTAACAAAAGGCTTGAGAAAATACATATGTTTGCTTTTGAAGCTGGACAATGTTGAAACTAATCTGAGATGTTGAGGAAGGAAATACTGACTGAAGGACCCAAATGCTTGTCTAGAATTGATTCCAGGTGAAGATGCTTGAAGACCTTAGTGGCCTGTCTGGCAAATAATCAATAACCATCTCAGAAATATGAGGAGGGGCCAGAACATTTAAAGCTTTGAAGACAATTATAAGTACTTTCAAATCAATTCTCTGTTTAACTAGTGAAGAGATTTCACTAGGAGTGATATGCTCGACCTCAGGAACCTGGAGTGATGCTCACTTCAGGGTCCTTAGGCTCATTGTGGCATCCATCCGGAAGAACATTCTCAAACAACAGTCACCAACTGGTGGAAGTGGTGCACTGTGGGTATTTCAGGCAGCAGGCTTTACTGCTTCAGGTGTCTTTGATCCAGCAGGTAAGGTGTGATGTGGGGAGATGACCTCATGACCTCACCGACAGAGAACTGAGCGATGCTCCTCTGCCCTCCACAGGAACACTAAAACATCTGAGCGAGGACCTGTCCACTCACACTCAGACCCATAATGAACCGTCCAGCGGTCATTGCATCAGTCTGCTAACCATCGGAGGAACATTCCAAGATCTCTGAACATCCATTTATTCACGTCTTCTGCAGGTGGATTCAGTCCTTCTCTCTGCAGAATGTGCTGCTGTTTGTTTCTCCCCACTCATCAGAAACTCAGGGCAACGAGGGAGGACAAGCAGGGCGGGAAGGATTGGAAAATCTTTGATTAGTTCAGCTGAATGAGGAGTTTGACCTCATTTGAAAGGAATCTGTCTGACTGAGGCCAAGTCATCATCCGCCCCTGCAGGTGGGGGTGTTCATGAAGTGCATGGGAGGCATTCTGACATTCTTTTTATTGAAATGATGTGCTAATGTGCAGACATGTCCTGAATGTCACATTTTCAGAGTGAGCTGCAGGGGCACGACCGATGGCTTGCTGCTCCCTCCCATTCATCATTTCTAACGAGGCTGAGTTTGTTCTGAGAGCTGGCAGGCTCAAATATCTCCTCAGCTCCAACACGTTTGGTCCTCACACTCCCAAAGCCATCCTGAGGGTGATGCATCACCCCAGAGCAAGGCCTCATGGGAAATCTGTTCTCAGAAAGCTTCTTATTCACTGGACATGGACAAGTATTTATGAGCTCGTTTCAGAGGATGCTGGCTCCGTTTCTGCTCCAAACATTAAAACTAAAGATTTCCTCTTCATTCGGCAGCCCGTAGAACTTCCTTCAGCAGCAGTAACTCTTGATTCTGTCTATAAATGTATTGTGGAGGAGTTCTGATCCACTCTTCTTTTTTAAATTGGCTTTAGTTTATTAAGGTTCTCTGAAGGTCCCACCACAACATTTCAGTCAAGCAGAGGCCTATCAGCCATTTGGTTCTAGTTCTGCATCTGTTTGTAGGATCCAGTTCGGGCCAAAGGTCATTGCTGATGTCTTCCCACTCTGGCGTTGTGTTAACACACACCTGTGTGCTCCAGAGCAGCAAACTGACTAAACTAATAGATGCATCTGATCAACAGCTCCAGACTGCTTCCTTCTCCATTAGGTTCTGAGAAAGCAGCAAGGATAGACTCAGTTTTCCACTGACTGGTTCTGCATTTTGGTCCCATTTTTCGTTAGAAGGTAACCTGTTATAACATCTGTACAGAAAGTATTTCTTTCAGCAGGAATGAGTCACAGCGACAATTTATTCAAAGTATTTATTTCTGTCCTGGTCAATGCTTAAAAAGTCCTTCATCTGGCTGACTGAAGACAAACCTCCAAGTTTCCTGCAGCTCAGTTTCATTTTCTGGTCCAATTTTTCTTTTTGATAGCACTCAAATATTGTTTCTGGGTAACACAGGATGATATTTTCATGAATCAAAGTGGTCTTGAATTTGCACCTGCAGCAGGTTTAAAACCTGCCGTTTTTAATTTAGGCTGAATGTCGGTTGGATGTGGATAATTCCTGGGTTTCTCTCCCATTCCAAACTGTTTACGGAAGTCCTGGAGGGAAAGTGGTAATTATGACGATGCGCCCTGCTGTGATCAGGGGTGAACAACCTTCAACTCCCGCTGAAGCCTGCGTCTGATGCGTATCTGCGTCTTCGAAACCACTGTACTGAATCGACAAACAGGCTCCTTTTGATTCCAAATATGCTGTTTTAAGGTCACATTTCTCGCATTAAAAACATCCCAAAGATTCTTTTAAAACCAAACTAATAGATTTTTTAAACCAAATATAACATCATGCACTCACCTTCACCTGGCTGGCTGCGTCCCCCTTTTGTGGCCAGAGGAGGTATTTTAAAAATATACATATAAGACCACAGAAATATTTTTTAACTTGCCTTTCCAGGCTTGAGAGAACAAAAAAAAAAAGACTTAAAAAATAAACCAAGTTTTTTTTATATGTACACTAGCGGTCAGAAGTTTTAGAACGCCTTTCTTATAGAGCACTGTCTGCTAAAACCAGCCGCCACAGAGACAGTTTCTTCCTGCAGACTGTTTCTCTGACGAACTTTTGACAGTCAGAGCTCCAGAACAACTCCATGCATGATTGGACCGATCCCACATTATATTCTATTGGAAAGTCACTTGTGTTTATATGTACATTTAAAAAGATAGCTTTTATTATTCAGACTTAAACTTGGCAATAAAGCTGAATCTGATTCGGAACAATCTAAAATATAAAAATGTTTAGAGTTAATTCACACGTTTTGTTTACTATATAATTACATGTGTGTTCATTCATAGCTTTGTTGCATTTGGTGAGAATCTACAATTGAATAGTGATGAAAATAAAGAGACCCATTCAGAGAGAGTGTATCTAAAATGTTTGACTGGTAGTGTACATACATCATTAAAGGGTTCAGATTTAAATTTTTGCCTGGTGATTAATCAAACCTTTTTCTAATTTATTGTGACAGGTTATGAAAAACATTTACTGACAGCAAGTTTTAAGCCATTAGTGAGTTACAGTCTTGGTCCCAACAAAGAGCAGTCATGGTGGGCAATGGTCATTGGTCCTACAGATATCCTTGATCAATACTGAACTTAATTCTATATCTCACATGAATATACAATTCTGGTATGATAACAACACAGCATGGCCAACAATACAGTTTATGTGCTTTTACTGTATTTTATTTTACTTTACAACATTCTCATTTAGAAAATGAGACACTGGTTGTTGGAAACCATCCATCTGAACAATACAGCTGTTAGTGAAGCCTGCTGGTTTTATTACAGTGCCTCTAGTGGCAGAGCAAAGTATTGCAAGGACAAACACTGAACAATTAACATCTCAAAAACTTTTGTTTTTGGACACTGTGAAGTTCTGAGGTGTTGTGCACATAACTGCAGTGTTTTCTGAGACACAGACAGACTCAACTTATCTGTGGAGATAAATCAGGCTGAATTAAACTGGAATCATCCTTTAATTTCAAATGAAAACAGCTCGAGAGTCTCTAAGTTTAGCTCCCGCAGTCAAACACTCGTCAGATCCTCTTTGTCAGTGTGAAGACCTTCTGCTGTGTCATAACAAGCTTCTATGAGGCTGAACTGTGAAATATTCCTGGTTAGGTGCCAAAAAGAAAGAAGAGAACATTCTATCAGGGAGGAACGGTGGATAAGAGAGGAGCTGATTTCAAACATGCACGCTGAAAGAATCTCTTCCTACCTTCAGTCTCACATCCCACCTTTTAGCCTCTGCTGCTTCTGAGTCTGAACAGTCTCCTCCTGTTCTGGTTCCAGCTGATCCAAGTGTTTCCACCCTCCTTCCAGTAAAAACCCTTCACCTCAGTCCGTACCTGAGCAGAACCTTCACACAATGATTCTACCACATGTTAATGATCAAGCACATCTCAGCCTTCTGCATGAGGCGCCCTGAGCAAATGAACAAAGAGGAGGAATAATCACGTCAGGGCAGAGGCAGAGATGACAAACCTGCTGCTGTGAATAAGACGATAAAGGTTAACAAACTAACAGTCCAGAAAAGCAGGAGCAGAACAGAACAGCAGGAAAACATCAGCAACTGGACCATTCATAGTGATGCAGCAACAACCCCTGCAAGCTTCTAACACAGCAGAGAGGATCTGCAGGGGCAGTAGCAGCCAGCCAGCAGCACATGCAGTTTCCGCATTTAAATTGGGCGATTTTTTTGCACCTGTTATCCACTGAACACGCAATCTTTGAAAATCGCACGCATCGCGCCCACTTGTTGCATGTGCAGTTTTAGTTTTTTTTTTGCACAAGCAATTTAGCGCCCCCTATTTTGGATCTTTGAATATTAGGGCCTAAATGTTGGCAGTACAGAGAAATTCTGAAACTTGCCACGCACAAAAAAATTCAGATGTAGAAACCGTGTGTAGACATGTCACCGCACATGTAGCCTTCATACATCCCACTCTGTGGTGAACTGGGCGCAGCTGCACACGGCACTTGGACCGCCCGGTCCCCAACCGTAGATACATAGGCAAAGTAGTATAAGTAACTGGAAGACACCCACCACCTGTCCTAAAAACCATAGCAACTGGCAGTCAGGACTGGGAAGTAGAGGAGATTCACGTAATATGAAATAGGGCTATTAGTATCGGAGGTGGCGGCAAGATAGTGAATATTATTCGGCAATGATTCCTCTGGAATCACTAACAAGAAAGTAAATGAAGTGGCAGAAAGTGACAAATTGCTTTAAATGCAGCAAGTACAAAAGCATTTTCATTAACAGATGGGGCCCTTATAGCAATCTGAGTGCAGTTGGTAGCCCTGATCGCATTAGGAAATGGGCTGCTTGTTACAAATTGCAATTTAATTCATGCCTCTTCAGTAACGGTGTAGGGAAATTTTACATATTTGAGCAACATATGATAAAACCGGGGCTGCACGTTGGTAGCACTGTTGCCTTGCAGCAAGAAGGTTCTGGGTTCAACTCCTGGCCAGGGGTCTTTCTGGAGTTTGCATGTTACTCACCGGGTACTCCAGCTTCCTCCCACAGTCCAAAAACATGAATGTCAGGTTAATTGGTCTCTCTAAATTGCCCTTAGGTGTGAATGAGTGTGTGCATGGTTGTTTGTGTGTTGCCCTGCGATGGACTGGCGACCTGTCCAGGGTGCACCCTGCCTCTTGCCCATAGACTGCTGGAAATAGGCACCAGCTTCCCCATGACCCACTGTGGAATAAGTGGTATAGAAGATGAATGAATGAACGAATTAATGCTAAAACCGTCCCATACGGCTGGCATGGCCCAGCTCTGGGATAATTGTGAAATACCCAACCTGTCACTTAGCTCCATCTGAAAAGCTCTGGTAGTGACAACTTGAGCCAGCAACACACGGTGCCCCCTAGAGCCCCTCTGTAACATGCAGAGCTCCAACATGATTGTCCCAGACAATCTAAACCAGCTGATAAGCCATGCATCATCATGTACCAGCAGGTCAGGAGGATCTCTGACTTCTTCCATTGGTGATATCCTCCAGCTGAGCCAAAGCTGCCATCGTTCCACAATTAGGAGCAGCTTTTGCAGCTATTAATGGACATGTGTGGTTGTCTCCAGCTTGTCCATAATGGAATCATCAAACCTGACTTGTTAAGAATTAATCTGCTGATTCTCAGTGAGAATGAAAGTGTCCCTCAGATGATTTACATGCACTTCAACCGCATCGACGCACAGAGTGATGAGTATTTACATCGATGTAACAGAGGAGAAAAATATTTACAGTTTACATCTGATTGAAGTTTTTCCATTTTCACGAGGCTAAATGTGGTCCAGTTTATCAATCATGTTTAAACCATAAAAGCTCAAACTCATGAAAAAATATCAGGTTTGATGCTTCTATGAATTAAATAAACTGAATGGAGTCATGTTTCAGTGGATTTAGGTGAGGTTTAGTTCTCATGTTTATTGCTGATAAAGAACATGGTCTGGTACCAGAAGCAGCTGCAGGAAAACTGGAATGGTGAATTTCCCAGGACAGTGCAGATGTTCCCAGCTGTGAGCTGAAATCAAAGAGGTGCAGATTTATTCTGTCGCATGAGAACATGAACTGCTAAAGGTTTCTGCTCCGTCAGGAAGCTGCTGCTTCTTCATGATGAAAATTCATGTGTTTTTGTTTCTCGTACAGCAAATAATTCACAGGAGGGATGAAGTTTTCCTTTTAAAAAACAACTATATCTTTACCAAGATGTGCTAAACCCACAGACACAGCAGGCTGTGTTCCACCCAAGTTGCCGAGGAGGAGGAGGAGGAGGAGGTGGAGGGTTAGGGTTAGATTTTTTTGGAAATTTAAACACTCATTTATTTACACAATTTAAAACAGCTGGAACAAACAATACTGCTCACAGTAAACAAATCACCCAACTCTGATTTCCCATCCCCAGTAACCCTACAGAGGATGTCACCCTCTGTCCACAGCTCCTTATGAACACCCAGAATATGGACGTAGGGAACCAGAACTCCAGCCGAATCCTGGCCTTTATATTCAGCTTCCAGAGTCACCACATCGTATGTCACCTCTGCCTGTAGTTTGTCTCGGCGTGACAGGTAGACATCTAATTTAGCTTCGCCAATAAAAAATTCAACTCTTTGCTTTGGAGCCTTTTAGCTTTATTTATCCTAAAACCAGCAATACAAATTGCTGTAGAAAAAACAAGAGCAAACAATCTAAAGATGTCTTCCAACACGTTAGAAAAGTCTCCTGCACTCTGTAAAAACATGAAAGATGCTTTCAGACTAACCACAGAACGGACATACATTTAGAATATTAACATTAAAAAACAATAAAAAATAGTTTGATGCAATAACCTCATGAAGAATCCTCCACTGGAGATCGCCAGTCCGCTTCGTCTGTCTCGCCAGTCTATCCCACCACACTGTAGGCAGTCTCCTACTCAGGCTTTTCCTGTTGATAGTCTTCACACAACTAAAATAAAATGTTTGTTTACTCTGCAGAGACTCAGTTCCTCAGGACGTCAGATTTTAAGAAGAGGGCCATTCTAGACTATAAACTCAGGAGTGAAAAAGAGAACCGGGAACTCATCTAATGGATTTGGTACAACTTCTCTGTTGCAATACTTGTAGGAATTGTCCTCTCCGTTGCAGGAAGCCTTGCTTTCCAAAGGTCCAGTATCTTTTGGACCAGTCGCACTGAAGTCACTCTCGGTACTGGAGCTAGTGCTCTGGCATCACAAAGCTCTGACCCTGTAATGTTCAGCTTCAAACGAACAACCTTGGTGCCGCAAAGTGCGCTTGTTAGCCCGAGCATGGAGCAATCACTCACGTCCAGTCTGGATCTATGAGCGGCTCCTCCAACAACCAGACAAAAAGGACCTGTTGTCTTTCTTTGTCCATTTAAAAAGAGAACGCACCTTTCTGCTACCTGTGTGACCCCTTCTCTTTTCCAATGGTTATAATCAGTCTGACAGAGAGAGGTATCCCGATCCTTGTGGTTTTTAGTATAACAATGGCCATCAGTGGGCTCTAGATGGACAAACTTTATCAGTTTATTATTTAACTTAGTGCCCTTACACGTGACGCGTTCTAGGGTGGCCGGGCTCTGGCACTCAGTGGTTTGGTCTGGCCTCCCCGGCAGCCCCGCACCACTCCGGGGCTTTGAGGGGTGCCTTGAGATGACATTGTTGTAAATAAGAGCTTTATAAATAAATAAACTGAATTGAATTGAATTAAAAACACCCTGATAAAAACGAGATAATGTTACCAGCTGCTATGATTTAAAACCTGTTAAAAACAGGGCAAAATCCAAATTTAACAGACATACGCCCCAAAATACAGATTGCCACTCCTCTCTACATTAAGTCAGAGGAGCTTATTAAAAATTTCTTCACAATCTGTAACCTGAAGGAGGCTGTTCTGCTGGCTAGTTGGACTAGACCCTGGCCCTCCTCTTCTCTTGGTAAAAACAAAACAGTCCGTTTTGTTTTTACCAACTGGCACCCAGTGAAATTTGTCCCAAAAAAGGTTGACCATCTCAGCTTGGATCTTGGCAATCAAGGCGGTTGGTGGTTCTAGACAAGCCAACCGGTGTCAAAGTTGAGATGATACTAGATTGTTCAACACCAAAAACCTGCCCCTGTAGGATGTCTAAAGGTGGAGATACCTCCAATATGACAATTTCTCTTTGATTTTCTCAAAAACATTTTCCCAGATCTTTTTACTACATGTTCATCCCCCAGATAGAAGCTCAGATATTTAAAACTATCCCTTCTCCATTCTAAACACTGAGGGAGGACAGGAAAACCACCATATCATCTCCCAGTTGCCAGGGCAACCCTTTTTACCCAGTTTGCTTTTGCAGAAGATAAAACAAAGAACTTGCTTAAAATGTCAGTTAAAAAGCTGATGTCATCTTGATCTTTTACAGTGACAACCACGTCATCAGCATATGCAGATAAAACTATCTTCTAATTAAAACTGGGTAAAACCAAACCATGGAAACACAACCTATATCACAGAGGAGAGGTGCATAGAGCATCCCAGACAGAGCACATCCCTGTCTGACACCCCTATGCACCCTGAAAGGTGCACACAGACTGCCATTAATTTTCAGCACACTCTCAGTGTTACTGTACAGCACCTTGATCTTGGCAATAAAACCAGACCTCTCCATGGTTCTCCACAGAAAGCAAAGTTCGACACGGTCAGATGCCTTTTCCTGATCTAATGAGATCAGACCAATGCCAGATTCCAATGAACTAGAGACTTCCAAAATGTCTTGAATTAGGTAGATGTTGTAAACCATGGACCTGCTAGACACACACTATGTCTGGTCGCAATGAATGACCTCCTTCATTGCCTCCCTCAGTCGTGAGGCCAGGGTCTTGGACAGGATCTTACTGCCCGTACACAGGAGGGACACGGGACGCCAGTTCTTAATATCCTGCAGATTCCCCATCTCTGGCAGGAGTGTGATAACAGCTCTCCGACAGGACAACGGCAACAATCCGAGGATTTTAACATATCCTTGATTTCCTTTGGATTCACTCAAACATTCATGTTCCTCAATATCGGTCTCCCGATCTTCAACAGATCTGGTGATTTCACAGGTAGCTTTTAGACTGCACTGTTGACAGAGGACTTTAATCTGAATCTTCCCATGGTCCACCACTGCCTCAATGAAGAGAAATCACTCTTTCTCTAATTAAGACATGCCCAATAAAACCCAAAAGCTTTTCTAAAACATCTGTCAGCAGTCATAGTTGAATTAAAATGCCAATAGGCACGAAACGCCACATTCAGCTAAAGAGTGATCAGTAAAACCAACAGGTAAGATCCTACACATTGTAACTCCTTCAGCTTTTCATTGATGTGTCTGCTCTGCTCCACTATAGGAGCATATAGATTAAAAAAACAACAACATTAAAGAGCTCAAAAACAGCAGTAACTAATAAATCTCTTCCCTGCATAACTGTGTTGACTCTCACTGATGCTGGGGTAAATTTTTCGGAGAATATGATCCCAACTTCCTGGTTTGTTAAACCGGACTGAACCTTGTTGGCACCGTGAAACTTTACTGAACTGCAGAAGGCTCGTTGATCCGTAAAATCGTCTTTATGTTCTCCTGCAGCAGCCTCTTTTTTATTTCTCTTCTTACTACGCTGCTCTCCGGGCGGTGCAGGGTCCTCATGCTCCATCTCCACTGACTGACCTGCACCATCCACCTCACCACCACAAGTAACAGTTTCCCCTGTTGCCCCTTTCTTATCACCATAACCACACATGACTCAATCTGCATGTTCGTCACAAGTTCACCCTCTCTCCCCATCTCCCCTGTTTTATTGCCTCTACATCTGGCCAACTCCACCATTTCACCCACCTGCACAACAAACTTATCTCCTGCTCCCTCCACCACGCCAACTGAACCATCTACACCATTTTTGTCCTTTTTACCCACCTCTTTTTATTGGCTCCCACTACTCATTCCCATTCCCTCTGCTTATCTGTCCATCTTCCACAGCTCCCTCCTCATCTTGGCCCTCTTTATGCTCTGACGCATACGGCTCCCTGTTGCTTGGCCTGGTCTCGCCCAGCTCCACAGCCCTGGGCCCAGCGCGGGGATCACCATGTGGGGATCCGCGCTAGCAGGGCTCTGGTCCCCCACGCTGGAAGGCGCTGCACCAGGCTTATTAGCCCAGACTTTAATCATATGTCCCCCTTCACCACAACCAAAGCACTTCATAGTGCTAGACGTTGCAAACAGGATGTAGTCATAAGCGTCCACTCTCACATGAAAAAGGAGGTTAAGCTCAGCTGATCGGTTGTTTAAGATCATGAACACTTGTTGACTATGAAACAACATGACTGAGCACAGGCAACACCTGTCAGCGACACTTGAAGTCTCCAGGTGAACTACTTCCATCCAAAATATGACTTTTATCATGAGGCCTCAAACACTCACCTGCTGCTTTGTTGCTTCCTGAAACCAGCAGGATTTCCTGCCCTGGAAGAGATAACAGTTGCTTCTGGAAGCTCAGTGCTGTTATCTTTCTGCCCTGGTGTTGTTTTGACACAAATCTTTATGCTTCGAGGATTCAACTTTTTTTTCTGAGTGGACCCTGACACTCAAACCATAAATGCATCTTAATCACAAATCGATTTTAGATACATAAATATGATAGGTGTGCTTAGTTTTTTACACACAACCTTTCATTTTTGGCCCAATGTTTGTGTGGTTTTTAAAACGGGAAGTTATAAATATGATTTTTCTTTCTGTGGAACGAGATGTTTTTACCATGACGGTAAAATCTGGTGCATTCAGCCGTCCTCACAGCTCTTCTCTGAGAGGAATGAGCAGCGACAGCAGAGACCGGATGAATCTTTGTCATCAAGATGGGAACAGATTGAATTTAACTGAGAAATGATTTCAGATTAGATTATCAGCAGAAACTCTCAGATTTGCTTTGGGCTCATCTTTAAAATGTATAGTTTGAGAAATCTAGTTGGATTAAAGCAAGACGGAGCTCCGTGATGAATCAGAAGATTCTCCCTGAAACCGTGTGCAGGTCCTGCTCTTTAAAAATGTAGAAACGTGCAGAAGCATCATGAATATTTTAGCATGTTTGATTAAATGAGTTCTAAAAGGTTTGCTGAGAGAGCCGAGGAATCAGAAACAGGCATAGCCACTTTCATCATCATCATCATCATCAGAGGCGTTTGAGGTCATGACTGATGCAGGATATCAAAGGTCTTTGCCTGTATTCAGAGAAGATTTACTGTGATGTTGGAGATGACAGCAGCAGCTCTGGTCAGCTGGAGGTCGTCACTGAGCTGCAGATACATTCATAGCTGTTCTCTTTGTCTGCATCCTGAATAATAATAAAACTGCAGGAAGTGATGTCAGAGGACCTGTGCAGGAAGACCAGGCTCTGAGGTCCTGTTTGCATGATAGAGAACTGATGATGCCATATTTAAATCAGCTGAACAAACCATTAGAGAGAAACCTAAACCTAAAGCCAGGATAGCAACAGTGCAGCAAATGTTTTCTACTTCCACCTCTCTGCCTGTTCAGACGCTTTTCTCCTAAGCTCCTTGCTTGCTTGCATTCTTTTACTCCTAACTTTTTATCTCTTAGCCAAAATTATGGAAATATTGGACTAAAACAACTTCTTACCAGCGACTCCCAAGGATTATTATTATTTTTTTTTAAAGGATTTTGATGTTTTTATAATCGAACTCGAAAGCAGGACAAGTTGACGGCAGCTAATCAGCACAAAATGCCTCCCTTCACCACAGAGGACTTCGACAAACTTTTACAGAAATTGGCTGTTTTGGAGATGAA
>JAHUTJ010050769.1:0-17920 GCA_036250325.1 Characodon lateralis
ACTCACTCGTGGACGAGACCCCGAGATACTTAAACTCCTCCACTTGAGGCAGGAACTCCCCTCCAACCTGGAGAGGACAACCCACCCTTTTCCCGTCGAGAACCATGGCCTCGGACTTGGAGGAGCTGATCTTCATCCCAGCTGCTTCACACTCAGCTGCGAACCGCCCCAGTGCATGCTGTAGGTCTTGGCTAGAGGGGGCCAGCAGGACCACGTCATCTGCAAAAAGAAGAGACGAAATCCTCTGGTCACCCTTCTTATAAAATCAATCCAATATCATGTATTCACATAGACAGATTCAAATACAGTTACATAAGTTTGACCCTAGTTATAATACCATGCTGCCAAATTTTGTAAAAAAAATATCAATGGGTAAAACTGATTTAATCTGAGGAAACTCAGCCTGTTGCACCAACTTGATTACTTTGTAGCAGTCATCCCCCTCCTCCTCAGCAAGCATGTGGTGCCAGTGAACAGGAACAGCTCTGTTTTAACAGGTGTGTCACTTTTGATGGGCTCCTGGTTTGAATAGAGCCTCTGGTAGAACCTGGTATTGAGAGGACAGAGCAGGCACAGAAAAAACCCAGAATTTTCCTGGTTCTAGAGTACTTTTTAGTGAAAAAGGAAATCTTTTCACTTAAAGAAGGAAAGAGACAGTGTTAAACCCAGAAACAGCAGGCCAAGGGTATCTTCTATATTGGTGGTTAAGAGATAGTTAAAACAGATCAAATTTCGGCTTCACACAAGCATGAATGTTTATTACTTTTACCTTAATGTCTTTTACAAATTCTGATTCCATGAGAAATATTAAAGTGGTTCTCAAACCTTGACGCTGCCAACTCACAAAAACACAGTGGAAGGGACTTTTGACCACAACCTTTAGTTAAGTTCACTACTGAGTTAATTAGAAATGGGTGTATTGATGGCCCAAATAATATCGGCAGCCAATATATTGGTTTTGTCCAGTTGGAAAGCTGTTGTCACACTGTTCCATATCTTATCATCTATGCTGCTGTATTATAAAACCTGTAATCAGGTTCTAAATATGAGGAGATTTTGTAGAATATAAAGTCCTGTTTCATATCTAAAGTAGGTGTGTCACTTTTGATGTGCTCCTGGTTTCAGTAGAGTATATATACTGGGTTTAAGGCAGTGGAAGCATTTAACTGCATCAAGAAAGGATATATAACTTTTCCCCATGATGTCATCATCTTGTTTTATGTCTTCTTTATATGTAAGGATTTTACCAATTTGCCTAATTAATTGGAATGTAGCAAATGGCAGCAGTTTATATTTCAAGCATTCTAAATGCTGAGCTGAGTGACTCTTCCTCAGTGTTGACAGAGCATATGCACTTAGTCGGTCGTGGCAGATGGCCGCTCTCACTGAGCCTGGTTTTGCTGGATCCTGTTAAAAGGGAGTTTTTCCTCTCCACTGTCGCTACATGCATGCTCAGTATGAAGGATTGCTGCAAAGTCAACGCCAGTGACTGTCCACAGTCGCTACATGCTCATCCGGGAGGAGTAAATGCTGCAAGTCACTGACTGGATGCAATCTGCTGGGTTTCCTTAGATAGAAAAACTTTTTATCCAATTTGAATAAATAACTGAATCTGACTGCACTGTTCAATGGTTAGGATTAATTGGAAGGTATGTACCTGACTTTTGTGAAGTGCCTTGAGACGACATGTGTTGTGAATTGGCGCTATATCAATAAACTGAATTGAATTGAATTGAATTAAGTAATGGGATTATTAGGTCAAACCTGCAACTTCTTCCTATACAGTTCAAATAAAAGGCAGATACACAATTGTGTGACTGCGGTATAGTCATTTTTTTTTTTTAATCTTCTAATTAGTTTCTTAATAAAACATTGTTATTGTATTCATTAGCAGATACGCAATTTAGGTGAAAAAGTTATGAAAAATAAACTGGAAATCAAATTAAACAATACTATTAATTAAATAGATTAAATAAAAGGCTTTCTGGTACACCATTCATTTGTCCAGTAATTTAAATCTATTAATAGCAGGGGGGTTTTAAGGGGTTTTCTTAACATTGTTACATTCTAAAGATAAAGAGGCAGACAAACGTCTTGAGTCACCTGCTTTTCAGTCCCAGGTAAACCTGTTTCTGAGCTGTGTGTTTGCTTCCCGCAGAAGTCAAGCTGCAGTCTCTTAATAGTCTTTTGTTGACCATGTGATTATTTTTTTTTATCCCTCTTCAAAGCCCCATGACATACCATAACATTGCTTTGTGACCACTTTCCATTTTTTCTTTTGCCTTTTAGCACCAATCATTTGACCAAAGCTATGGGGTGTCATGCACACATGTCTGGTTACAAGGAAAAGGAAAAATCTGACTCCTTTCTGTAAGGCTGGGCTAGCAACAGCTTCCTTTTCAAAAAAAAAAATCCACAGTCACTTCTGCTTGCTTTCTTAATTTCTGAGAAAACAAAAGCCCTTGTGACTTGTTTGTCACATGACATCATGCTGACTGGCTAAGTAATGTAAACAATAAGTAAAGCTGTGCAGCACTTTTAAATGCCCTGTCTGCTGGATTTAAACATGAATTTCAGTTTATTTCTGTAAAAATTGGTGACAGTGTATGAACGTTTATGTCTAATAAAGTCCCTTGGACGTCTACGAAGGTATTTCTGTTTCTGTTAGAGATGCACCAGTTAATTGACCAGAGATAGGCCGGTCAAATACATTAAAACAAAAATGTCTTTGCTATTCATTAAATGTTTTAAAAGTAAGAACTCCAACCATTATTAGTCTATCAACCAACGACTGTTTCTTTAAAGGACTTTTTTTTGTTTAATACAAGTTAAACAAGTTAATACAAACACAGATAAGTAGCTGTAAAGCCTTAATGCTTAACTGCTTGGTCACCTTGCAGTTTACGCACCCATTCTTATAATAGTTGCTCGTTTTATGCATTCATGCAATAAAACAGTGTGTCCAAGCTACCGCACCTTGTTGGCGGTCAGACGCCTCAGAGCTCCTCCGGTCCTTGGTCCCAAGAAGCGATCACACACTTTATCTAAAGACTCTTAAATGAACGACTCTCATACAGTTTCTAACTTTTAGATCCTTTAATCTAAATTTAGGCTGAGTAATGATTACAAAGATCAGCGCCGAAGGTCCCGTCTCTGATCGTCGCCGTCTGTGTAAGGATGACGAAAAGCCCCGATAGAAGGTCACATATAGTTTTATATCTAGCACTCCAATGCAATGGATGTGCCCTCCCTCAGTGATTATCAGTAGACTATGTGTCGCCATTGTGGTGTCTATCTGTTAGATTGTGTAGTAGCGGGTGTCCATCCTTAATCTAAGTGTGCTGTGGCATTCTAATCAAACCAGTTATACCGGCTGCTCCACTATCAAACCCAGTGCCCCAGCTTCAGGTCATTTTATGACAACCCTTGGGCCATTTATCCTTGTAATGTGTGTCGATGAGCAACCCAAGGCGTTCCCAAGCCAGCCGAGAGACATAGTCCCTCCAGCGTGTCCTGGGCCATCCCCTGGGCCTCCTCCCAGTGGGACGTGCCTGGAACACCTCCCAAGGAAGGCGTCCAGGAGGCATCCGGTATAGATGCCCGAGCCACCTCAACTGGCTCCTCTCGATGTGGAGGAGCAGCGGCTCTACTCCGAGCTCCTCCCGGANGTGGGACGTGCCTGGAACACCTCCCAAGGAAGGCGTCCAGGAGGCATCCGGTATAGATGCCCGAGCCACCTCAACTGGCTCCTCTCGATGTGGAGGAGCAGCGGCTCTACTCCGAGCCCACCCGGATGGCCGAGCTCCTCACCCTATCTCTAAGGGAGTGCCCGGCCACCCTAAGGAGGAAGCTCATTTCAGCCGCTTGTACCCGGGATCTCGTTCTTTCGGTCATGACCCAAAGTTCATGGCCATAGGTGAGGGTAGGAACGTAGACCGACCGGTAAATTGAGAGCTTCGCTTTTCGGCTCAGCTCTCTCTTCACCACAACGGACCGGCACAGCGCCCCCATCACTGTGGCAGGCGCACCGATCCGTCTGTCGGTCTCCAGCTCCATTCTCCCCTCACTCGTGAACAAGACCCCGAGATACTTGAACTCCTCCACTTGAGGCAGGAACTCCCCTCCAACCTGAAGAGGACAAGCCACCCTTTTCCGGTCGAGTACCATGGCCTCTGATTTGGAGGAACTGATCTTCATCCCAGCCACTTCACACTCGGCTGCAAACCGCCCCAGTGCATGCTGTAGGTCTTGACTAGAGGGGGCCAGTAGGACCACATCATCTGCAAAAAGAAGTGATGAAATCCACTGGTCCCCAAACCAGACCCCCTCCGGACCTTGGCTGCGCCTAGAAATCCTGTCCATAAAAGTTATGAACAGGACCGGTGACAAAGGGCAGCCCTGCCGGAGTCCAACATGCACTGGGAACAGGTCCGACTTAGTGCCGGCAATGCGGACCAAACTCCTGCTCCTCTTGTACAGAGACCGGATGGCCCCTAGTAAAGGGCCACCGATTCCATACTCCTGGAGCACCCCCCTCAGGGCATCACGAGGGACACAGTCGAATGCTTTCTCCAGGTCCACAAAACACATGTGGACCGGTTGGGCAAACTCCCATGAACCCTCGAGCACCCTGTAGAGGGTATAGAGCTGGTCCAGGGGGGGGGCTTGTTCTGACATCACTTAACCTGAGCATTTTTCTAGCAGCTAAAGCTTTGCCAAAATTGGGTCAAGTCTTAGGACTTTGATCCTCAAACACACCACAATATGTTGCAGTCTCCCAGTCTCAGATTAAAGGCTGCCTGGCCTGGCTGAATGCTGGGGCTGCATTTTTAAAGAACTGAGCAGAAACAATGGCCAGCTAACTTTATTGAAATAAAGCTACTTTTCCATAAATCGTGATTAAGAATCCACCCAAAAAGATAACAGATACTGATGCTTTTACACAGATGATAGTTGAATCATGGGGTTTGGCTGTGTTTCAGACACTGTTTCTTTATTTTTATTTCTTGTGTTGTTAAATAACATTATATGTTCTATTGATGTCAGAGTCAGACAATCCTTTATTATTACCCATTCCATAGTATTTTATATGTAACTACAGCTAATTCACACCTGGCTTATTTTATGGTTTTTCCTGCAGGGTTCCATGGAGGAGCTGGAGCCAGAAGAGCAGCTCCTGCAACACGCCCGGAATGGAGATTTGCTCAAAGTTCAGGGACTACTCAAGTCAGAAACTGGGGCTGAGAGGCAGATTAATATCAACTGTAAAGGTGTGTGACTAACACATGGGTGTAGTTTCAGTTACAGTGTGCTGTTGTAATGGATTCAAGTATGTCCTGTTTTATTTTCTAAGGTAAAAGCAAGTCTAACTTGGGATGGACTCCTCTTCACTTGGCCTGTTACTTTGGTCACAGAGACGTAGTGGAGGAACTCCTCAAGGTAGTATTTCTTTGTATTTCATAGGTGAAATGTTAAATAACTACAGATTACGCACATTTTACCTCACTTACGCAGGCGGGAGCAAATGTTAACCTGCCCAATAATATCGGAGACACTGCACTGCACAAAGCTGCATTCACAGGGAGAAAGGTGTGTTTATGTGTTAAAATATTCACCTCTGGATTTTAAATGAAATAATCTGCATCACTTAATTGACTATAAGATTTTTTTGCATGCATTTATCCATTCATTTCTGTCAACCAATCAATCAATCAATCAATCACTCCATCACATATCAATCAGGAGGTTGTCATGCTGCTGCTGCACTATGATGCATGTGCTACTGTCATCAATGGGACTGCTCAAATTCCCAAAGATGTCACTCAAAATGCAGAGATCAGAAGCATGCTGGAAGGTGAGAGATACATCTTGTCATCTAAGAGTTTCCATGGAGACGTGCTTTCAATCAATATTTCCTGTTGGCTTGTTTATCGTCCATTCATAAAAAGTATTTATGCTGCTTATATCCTCCCACATTTCCTCCCGTCGTGTGGCGGATGCCAGCTGCTGAAAGAACAGAGGAGAGGAAACTGGAGGAGAAACTTCTGGAAGCTGCAAGAGAAGGAGACCAATCTATGCTAACTCAGCTGGTTAGTGCCAGATGTTCTTAGTTGGTAGGATCTTCCCAAACATGGAGCACTGATGGCTGAGTCCTACATGTTTCTGTACAATTTTAAGGTTACATTGAAGATTTTGCGTTGTTAGGGATGCAGGAGAAAACTGAATGCATTTGATTATCAGTCAGAAAACATAAAATAAATCAAATGCTCAACACCATTCAGTAATTCATTTTAAAAAGAGAAAGGCTTTGTTATTTTAATCTGACAAAGCATCTCTTGTGTGTTTATAGTTTAGGGCTCAAAGTTTCTCATGTTTTTGCAGCTGTATGTTTGATTTTAGTGTTTCTTAATTGGAGATGTCAATTTTCAAAAGTCCAGCACTTGTGCTGAATTATACTAGCATGTGGGGCTGTTTTACAGTATAGCATTTGTACTTTTGCCATCCAATTGGATGCAACAACTGCTCTTACTACATCCAAACTCAGACGGCACCCTACACAGGAGCTGACACCCCTGGTAAAGACTTGTAAAGAACTCAAATAAAACAAATTTTTATAGTGGCATAATCTCAGAATGAAAATTTCAGGAAACATCCAACCTATAAGTACATTTATTGGGTGGGGAAAGAAAAAAGGATAAGATTTGTATTATTACATGAAACCACATTTGCCACAATTATTGGATCCATGCTCTTTCGCCAATAGGACAGAGTTTAAGATGCCAAGTACTCTAAGAAGGGTCCCAAGGACTTTGAAACAGAAACAAGCCCAAAGTATTACAGACCTTCCATCTGAGGTGCTTTTCTGCCTAATTATGCACTTGGAGTGTTTGTTGCTGAAAAAATCTTTCATGTGAATAAAGATCACCGTCCTAGTTAAAGTCCTAAAATACTTTAGCAAACTCCACATATTTTTATTTCTGTTGGTTGGACAAAAAAGGCTTTTTCCTGGGATGCCTACTGAACAACTACTTATCGTAGATACTGCCTAATAGGTGCTATGGAAACATAAGCTGACCGAAATGCCACTCTTCGCCCAAAAACTTTGGAAGTCTCCTCCACAATCTACCTCCACTGCCATATTTAGGTCCTTGTCAAACTTCTTATTATTATTCTTATTGTAGAAACAGGCAATCTAAGATTAGAAGCTATTTTTGTGACTCATGAAGATCAACACACATCTGCCTTACCTGATTAGTATGTTTTCTTGTCTTTCCCTCATTGAAGAGTGGCCAAAAGAAATGCCTCTGTGTCACAGCATATCCATACCCCAGAAGTATTTCTTAGCTTTCGAGTTTTTTTCCCCACTGAAAAGATGTACTTATATTTTAGGGGGAATCTTTCTAAATTATTCAGTGTGAGATTATGCCACTTTTATGAAAGATTCATTTATTGTCAGGTTTTTATAAATCTGTACCAGACTGCCAGGGATTCTGTTGGCTGTTGCTGCACGGCCAATTTGAAATATCTCACACACTCCCATGTATCACTTTTCACATCTGCAGACAGATTGACAGCAACCCTTTTAAACACAATAGTTCACAAAAAACATTTAAAGGGAAAAACTTAAAAGCAGAAATCTGGTTTTGGACTACGAAGAATCAAAAAGCAGCAGAAAGCCATACAGCAGTTCTGAAAGACTTTGTTTCTATCCTGTGTGTTTGCTGTAGCTCAGCAGGAAGAAGCCTCCAGATATCAACTGCACAGATCTGCTGGGTAACACTCCGCTGCACTGTGCCGCCTATCGAGGCCAGAGGCTTTGCGCCATGAAGCTGCTCAGGAACGGCGCCAACCCCAATGCAGAAAACAAAAACGGTGAAGTACATCAGCCAGCGCTGGCAGCAATGAAAGACTGCTGTTTTTCTCTTATTTTAACAGGAAATACCATAAAAGGATCAAAACCAGCAATAAACCAAACCTTCTATGTGACTTTTATGTAATGTTACTTCTTTGAAATGACTCAGAGCAAAGTACTACCAGCTCTTCGCTTTTTTCAAGCTTTGATCCTAGCTTTTTTGTACTACTGAAAATATTCCTTTAGGTATTTCTTTGACAGTTTTACCAGCTTCTGTACATATTTTTACATCCAGAGAAAAAAAGCCACCAGCTTGGCATGTACCTAGAATTTCTGCAAGTTTCAAGTCTTCATCCTCTTTTCCAAAACTTAGTTTGTTTCTGTAAACAATCATCAGCGAAACAACAAATATAAGAGCTGAGATTTTACTGGATGCACAAGTTTCGGATAACATCTTTACATTTACAGCTGCTGGCAGCAGCATTTAAACATCGTTCAGTCTAACGGTATTTCCCTTTCCCTCCACATGTGTTCTGTTGTGATAAAACTATTCGATTCCCTAACTAACAGGGCAGACGGTGTTTGACCTGGCCAGCGATGCAGCAATGAAGCAGTGTCTGGAAGGCAACGTGCATCGAGTGAGTGTTCAGGGGTTGGTCAGCTTCCTAACTTTTTAATAATTTGTTCTGACATTTGTTTTCTACGTCTATTATGTTTCTCATCTGCAGGGTTTGACCCGTCATGCCAAAAAGTACGAAGGACTCCTCTGGAAGGTAAAGTCTGGGAATTATGTTTTGTTTTTTTTGTGGGTTTGAGAAGCCAAGCCTCGTAAAGGTACCATACTTACTGTCTGCAGGCACATTGCTGTGCCAGAAAGCTAATGTAAACCATGCATTATATTTCTTTGTTTGTCTTTTTTAAGGCAAACTCTTTGTTAGCAGTAGTTTCAATTAACAACAAGCAGCTTTAAAAAATAAAGCAAGAAAACAAAGTCAAATTTAAAGGAAAACGGCTGTATATCGGCTGCTACCATTTTGAAAAAATACCTAAGATGTCTTGCTAAGCTTTTAACACTTCACTGCTGTATGTCATTTTTTTCTGTGAGCCTACACTTGATTACCTGTTTGCTAAATGTGAGGTCTTACACAATGTATAGTGGCCATAGATAGTATTAGGTCCTGTTTCACAGAAATTTAAAAGCTAAGGGCTGAGAACTGCAATGTAAGCTATGTAAATGTAAACTATGGAAAACATTTGATATGAGGCTAAAGTAGAACTTCATGGATACCAGAACAGTGGACCGTTTTGACAAACCAAATACAGTATTCCAGGATAAGAACCTCATTACCAACTATGAAGCATGGAGGTGAAAGTGCCATGGTCTGGGATGCTTTGCTGCAGCAGGACCTGACCAAACAACTTTGGTTTATTTGATTCTCAACAACAGTCCTACAGTAAATAAAAACCATTCAGCCTCGTCAGCCATAACTAATTACACTGTTCTTGGCTGATGTTTATGTATAGTTAATGCTTAATTAAGTTGCCATGTCCATTACCCACAGCAGCATGTCCACTTCCAGTGCTAATGGCAGTATTTATTGTAGCTCTAAAAGAAGCAATTTGAAACAAGGAGAGAAAAACACTCCTCAACCCTGAATTTCAACAGGACCTACTTATAACAATAAATAATATTGTTAAAATTCAGAAG
The DNA here is from genome assembly GCA_036250325.1 of Characodon lateralis. Lineage (NCBI taxonomy): Eukaryota > Metazoa > Chordata > Actinopteri > Cyprinodontiformes > Goodeidae > Characodon > Characodon lateralis. Next base: position 9,561 of record JAHUTJ010050769.1, read on the forward strand.
TTCAGTTTTCAGACCATATTGGTTTACTTTTTTTATTTTGAGTTTTCTTTATCAGCAGTTGTTTATGTATTTGGACCTATTTGCAGACCTGATTATTACTGAGAGTTCTATGTTGCCATGTAAAGCTGGAGAATTATGTCAAACTAGGATAGGTTCACATGAAAAGCTGCTTTAGTTTAGTTAAGATAAATGGATGCTGTGTATGGTACTGCTGTTTTCAGCCTGTATAGCATTATGTGCAATATGATCAGTCAAGTTAAAGAAAGAACTCCTTGAGCCATGAGACACTCCTTCAGTTTTAGACATCCCTGTCTCCATGGGCTTGACTTGACTCGGTGGAAAAAATTCTCAAAGTAGATATGAAAAGGTTATTTGCAGGTGTTGCTGACAGGTAAGCAACCACCCTCTCTTCTGCAGTGATTGTGTGTGGTGGAAAAGGATCTACGAGTCACATGTGCAGTGCATGATGAAAGCTGCAGCAGTAATATGGTTAGAATGGGGACAAATTGCCACCCAAGCCTGCACTGTTCCTGGCGGCTCAGAGCAGACAATCAAATTGCATAAAAGACTTTTGAGCTGTCGACTTGTGCTTTGAAAGTCATGTTTTTATCTCTGTTCTTCTTCTTTCTATTTCCAGTGTTAGTCAGAAGTGCACATATTGGTTCAAATATATTCCTTCACCCCACTAACATTTAAATAAATTTCCCTTAGCAAGATGCAGGGAAACCACACACTTCAGTAGCCATTAACGGGGACGGCACATTGTCCTGAAATGGTGGAACTTTATTCAGATTAATTGGTTTCACTGGTCCCTCAGCATGATGCTACCACCTCAACATGATGCTATTACCAGCATGCTAAGCGGTTAGTGCAGTGTTCTTAAGTGACCCCCAACCCCCTTTCTTTTATAACAGCACAATAAATCTGCTAAAATCAGCACTAACCTAACGTTTGACACCAGATTTAAAGAATCTATGTGAACGTGGCAACTTCACTCAATACTACTCCAGAAGAGAGTTAGCTTGGTCAATAACAGCTCCACATTAACAGTCAAACTTGACAACATTGATTGTGGAACAGGTGCTCCTTTTTTGTGTTGGCACGATGACATTACGTCTGCCTCACTGACTAGGGTTGAGCCTTGGTGGTTCTTGAGCTTCCTCTCATCTCAGGGTGATGGTCTGGGTTGGATGGATAAAACTTTGACACATATAGATGTTCCAGAAGGGCAATCATCCCAGAACCACATCAATACTGGGTTTAAAATGGATAAAACAGACCAACATTAAGTTTCTGAAAGGGCAACGACCAAAGCACCGATGAATATGCTTTGGGAGCTACAGGTTCAGTGACAGAAAACAGAAAACCAGCCTTTTCTTTGTATGAAGAGTGGTCAGATAGCCATTCTGATGACTACAACAAAACATGGATTCTCTGCATCTTGCTATAGGATATTTACCGAAATATTAGTAGTGGTGTGTGTATAATTTGAGTTTTTCCCTGTGAGAAATAGAATAAAATACCAATAAGTTTCAGCTTGTGTACCATGTTGTTGTTTTTGAAAGTCACTTTTCAATGCAAATTCAAGTTTTTGGTCCTACAATCAGTCGATCCTGGAAAAGAATGATTTAAATGTATCACTTAAAATCCCTAAATTAATATAACATCAATTCCAAATATGAGAGTATGCAATCTTCAGTTGTAGCAGTTGTTTTTAACAAAGCTTTCCACCAAAAACTGGATGCAAGAACCAATCTGTCAACTTAAAATATGATATAAACAAACCCTGTAGACCTGCAGCTGTCAGGTGTGACTACAAGCAGCATCCCTGTGCTCAGACAAGTACTCATAAAATCCAGAAATAAATTAATTATAGCAGATTATGGGGTCAACAGGAAATGTATCCTACTAACAAGATAAAAGCCCAAATTAATAGAAGGCATTCCACATTGTTTCACTGGATGACATGCCTTCATTACTGTCAACACAGGCCTGTTGTTTTCTTTCAGTCATTTCCATGTATGCATACCAAATGTCTGGTGTTCCACAGCTGAAAATAAGTTATTACCACTCAGATGTTCAGGGCTTTAACAGTTAGAAACCACTGATTTCTGTTACTTTCTGAGTTAATTAGTCAGGGAAAAAAAGTGTTTTCTCAAGTGCTTGAACAGATTTTTTTATTAACTAGTGAAAATACAAACGCATGTTCTGTTCCTGTTTTCCAACCAACAGAGCTCCAGGTTTTTTGGCTGGCGATCTTACTGGGTGGTTCTGCAGGATGGGGTTGTATTGTGGTACTCAAAACAGTAGGTTCAACTCTCACTTTGTCTGTGTGCTCTGAATCAGACAGCAGGGGAAAAAAAGAAATTAGCATCTGATTTTTAAGTAAAAAAAAAAACATATTTCCTTGATGTGCCAGATAAATGTGTGGGAATCTCACCATTCTGGCTTTTCAACTAATAATCGTATTTTTCATTGAGATTTCTAAGACTTCACTTCTCTCTCTGTCCATCGTAGGTCTGATGCAGCCGAAAATATCAGAAGGCAGGGCTGCAAGTCGCTCACAAATGCTCACTGCTTGGTAGGCCAGCTTTAGAGTATTTGGCTTTCATTTTTGAACTTTTCTTCAGTCTGCATTTACACAACTTTGGCTCAAGCTAATATTTATGTTTCTGTCTTCTCCAGATACGAGCCAAAGATAAATGCAATTTTACCCTCAAGTGCTTTGATGACAGCGTGCACCACTTCAAAGTTTGCTCAAAAAGTGAGCCGGAGGCCGCTAGAAAAGTACGTTTACATTCCCTCTGCTTTCTGTTGCTGGGAACAGAAAAATATCATTAATCACAGATAAGACCTTCAGTTGCAGCAATCACATAAATGTTTTCAGTGAACCAACTGTCCTCTGCTGTTGATTCTCTTATACCCAGGAAATTACTTGATGTTACCACAAAAAAACACTTTTCTTAGTCACTGGCAGTTGTTAACGTCACAAAATAAAACACATGGATGATATATATCAATCCATCCACCTATCCATCGGTGCAAGCTGGGATGGACGGATGGCCCTATGCATGTGTGAATCTTTGCATGGATCTCTGACATGTTGGTTGGTTCTATGAGCATGTCTTCCAGCCAGCAAATATTTGGCCTGCCTTGCCTTTGTTGTGTTATGTTCTAGCATATTCTAATTTCGAGAAAAGGATCCACATTTTACTGGCAATTTAAGGCCTTTTAGGTATATATAAAATTGCTGTTGTTTTGATCCCTGGCAGGCAATCTGCTGCCCATACAGCTGCAGCTTCTGCTCACCACTCTCTGCACTTTTTCACATTTAGCTTTCTTACAACCACTAACTTCAACGTGTTGTATTGAGATTTTTTGTGATGGACAAAAAAGCAGGGACAAAGTTGATAAAATGATGGGTGGAACAAAATACAGATTGATTCTCTTAAAAGACTTGAAACTCAGGCGTGGTCATGTTACAGCGAGACAACATCCCTAAACGTACAGCTAGAGCTACAATGGAATAGTTTAGATTAAAGACTGTAAATGTGGTAGAATGGCTTAGTCAAAGTTCTGACCCAAATCCTGTTCAATATGCATCATCTGAGGGAGCTGAATATAAATACATGGCACATTCAAAATTTTGTATAAGTTTTTAAAACCATTTATCAATTTCCTTCCATGTCTTAATTATTTTCTGTATTTCAAGCCTGTTTCAGTTACAACATAACAAAATGTGAAAAGGTTTGGGGAGAATAAAAAACTTTTGTAGGACAAAATCTTGTGTTTGCTTAGTTAACATGTGATGTAAAAGTTAAGAAAAGGTTTTAATTTAATTTACCCAAATTAGAGCCCAGAACAGAATAACCACGATGTGGAGTTGGGGATTTCATAATCAATTAGTCATGAATTTTGAAGTTCATATAAACATTTAGGTTATAACTAGAATATTGAACTTTTGTTTGTTGATGCAACTTCAGTTCGTCACAGATTTCATAAATAGCCAATAAAGCACAGTAGCATCATTAAAGCTCAAACCATGTTGCTGACCCTTGACAGGCCTCTGATTCTTCACATCACAGTAAAATGAGCTGTTAAGAAGTTAAATATGTTTTTACCATAAAGGATGTGAAACAAAGCAATAAAAATACAACTTGGGTAATGAGCACAGAAGTTTTGATTGTTATCTGTGGCTGTTCTGGCTACAGCTAGCTTTGTCAAACGATAACTTCCTGTGTTTTGTCACAGCCATCAAAGCTTTATCCTTTTATGTGTGTATAAAACCCTGCAACCAAACTTGTACAACGTAGGAAAAAAAGCTATGTTAAAGATCATACAATTAATTTAGTAGCAACACAGCAAAGAGGTGAAGTTTTTTGTATTATGATTTTTTTTCCTGATTAACAAAGTATGCCAGTATGTGACCTTTTCATACATTTCTTTTTTTAGTTGAGCTGTTTCCCCCAGTTTTCAGTCATTGTGGAAGCTGCAGTGCCTTACAATTGCAATTGATTCATACCCCTTGAACATTTTAAAGTTTTGTGCCATTATAAACATAAACCTTCATGTAATTTATGAGCCAAATAGGAGGCCTACGTACAAATACCTGACTTGTATTGTGTGTTCCCCAGGCTTCATGATTGTGATTGTTCCCTGATAAGCATCTGAGACGTTCATGAAACAGCTGTTAGGTGATCTGAAAAAACAATTGTTTCAACCGGATTTTATTTAGGTGTATCAGAGTCAGGGGTGGGCAACAAAACTATAAATGAGCACACATGGAAATAGGTAGTAAACAAAAAGTGTGAAATAATTTACCATTTTTATATTTTAGTTTCTTACAAATAGCCACCCTTTACGTTGATTATGGTTTTGCTCTCCTGGTATGCTCTCAGTGGGCTTCATGAGGACAGAAAACATGTTTTGAACAGAAACATATTTCGTCTGACTGTAACTAATTAATAATTTTGGAGTGACCCAAAATCTAAGGAGGGACCTAAAAATGATGGTGAGTACAAGGAGAGCTTCTAACCTCATTGACTTAGAGCTCCTTACCTAAAATACATTTTCAAAATACCAATGGTAACATGCATAAAGCTGCTAAGCCATTAAGATAATAATAAGAAGGGTTTAACTGCTGTAATATAGATTTGTCCTCTTATTATTGAGAGTTTAAATCATTTACAACATGACATTGTTTACTAAAATGTAATTAAAACAAACGTTGTTACTCCTTTTACATAGCTTTATCGTCTCATTTCCTGTCAGAAACAAACTTCCTGGTTGAATGAACATAATTTTAAATCTAGATCTGCCAGGGGTATGGATAATTTTTAGCTTAACTCTTGGTGTAAATAAATTATTTTCCTTCAACATATAGGAGCCCCTACGAAAGATAATTATGTCTTCATTTATTTGTTTTTGAGAACATAATTTTTAATAAATTTAGTAGACCAAAATGTGAGCTATATTTGATTACTCGATTAAAATCAGACAAAAGGTAAAATGACAACAGATGACTAAATCCTGACTGAAACTACATTACAATAATGAATGACTAATGGTGAATTAAAATGTGCTGTCAAAGTTAACCCTGATATACTTGTAGATACTTTTGCATAGCACAGGAACAGCCCATTCCTTGCCTTCCATTTTCTTAGACTTTCATGTTAAAATATTTCCTGTAATGTTTCATAATCTTCCAAATTTTAATTAAAATCTTTGCATGTCAACTATTTGTAAGGTAAATCTTTTGCATGCTTCTTTTTATAACAGTTAAGAGAAAAATTGGTGTTATTTTCCTCCAGGCATGGCTGGATGCGCTGGAGGAGCACTCAGCTTACAGCACTCACTACTGCTCCCAGGACCAGGGCAGCGAGGAGGAGGAGGAGGAAGGCATGTCTCTAGGGGAACTGACAGACTCGCTACAGGTGGTTGTGAACAAAGAAACGTATAATGAGTGTGTTGGCACATTGGTCTGCAGTGTTTTTCTGTGAAAGAGAATCCCCACACCGTTTCATTGCGACACGCGCTGCCTCGGCTCATCTGCATCTGTCTCACGTCTCTCTGAATCACCAGGCAGCCGAGGTCAGCCAGAAGAAGCTGGAAAAGGAGGTGGCAGCGTTCCTGTCCATGCTGAAAAATGACGGGCTGTCAGAACGTAAAACCTGCTATTTCACCATCATTTCTGGGGGGGGGGGGGGGGGGGGGGGTACTCTCCCTTTACTGTATTATTAGCACATGGGTGACAAATTAAAGAGGAAAACAAAAGAAACAGTTTGCACAGTTTGGGTGGCATGTACAGGGAGAGAAAACAGCTTCACCATAACTTTACAATAATCTGACTAATCTCTGAAACTCTTCTTGTCCAATTATGTTTTAGTTTGTCTCCCTATTTATAAGTGCTTTTATGATTTATTGTCCCAGAGCCATAAAAGGGGTTATAAGAGGTGACTGCAAAAGCTGTAGCATATAATTTCCATCATTTCCATCAAACCATTTATTCATGAGGTCAGATTTAATAGGGAGAAACGACTCCCATCAGGGTAAAGGTGTTTCATGGTGGGATGAAACTGGGTGCAGCTCTATCAAACCAGTGTTGTATTTCTCTGTTCATTTCTCATTTTTTGTTGTTTAATTTGCACCCATCCACATGCAAGAAGAAAAACTTAAATGTCTTTCAACTATTTAAGAGCAGAAATAAAAGGCCTCTGATTAAGACTGAAAGCATCATCAAACAGATTATATGGAGTGATAAAAATGTCTGAACTACTACTAATTAAGACTGCTCCATCGGTTTTGGTTGTTAAGAATTTCAGCAATTTGCATGCCTTTTTAAAGCTTCATTGAATTCCTCATTTAGTTTTTAGGGTCTTCTTTTTTAATCGGCTGGTTTTCTGTTTGATCCTCTCAGGACTTCCTCTAGCTGTGCTACAGAAGATGCAGGAAATCTGTGAATTGTCCAGCGACACAGCATCCAGTCTCGGTGTCTGCCTCAGCCTCGTCTCCAGGCAGGAGGGGGTGAGTCTCCAGGTTTTCAAACAACCTAAAAGATTTTCTAAAATGGGAGGATTTTTGTTTAAAGTTGCTCGCATAGAAAATTCTTTAGGAAAACCACTGACCATGGGTTATATAAGGTGCTTAGAAAAAGTTTGCTCCTTTAAATATTTTTTTCGGTTCCTGCTTTTTTTTATCACACTTAAATGTTTTATGTCACAAAATGAATGTCATAACACATTTCAATATCATGCAAAGATAACCAGAGTAAATACAAAAAGCTAGGAGAGCAGAATTCATAGTTCCATCAATTATGTCAACTCAACCAAGTTCTGAAGAATTTCAGCCCCAGACCATCACACAACCACCATGTTTGACTGACAGCATGATTCACCTTTTCTGAAATGCTTTGTAAGTTTTACACCAGATTCAATAAGTGTCACACCTTCCAAGAAGTTCCACATCTGTCTCATCAGTCCACAGAGTAATTTCCCCAAAAGTCTTGGATCGTTGAGATACTTTTTGGCAAATGTGAGATGGGCCCTTACTTTTCATTGATGTGCTTTTGGAGTAACTTTGCTTGGCACCATGTTTTCTATACTTGTTGATAATGGCTCTCATTGTGTTTCCTTGGAGTCCCAAAGCCCTAAAAATGGTTTTGTAGCCCTTGAACCCTTGACTGATGAATGTCAGTGACTTTGTTTCCTATCTTTTCTTGAATTTGTTTAGCTTAGGATATGATGCATTGCTTTTCTGGATCCTTTAACCTATTTCAGGTTGTGAGACAGATTCTGTTTAAGTGGTTTCTTGGTTCTACAGGTCTGACAGTAATCAGGCCTGGTGTGAAACTAAATAAAAAAATGTGGCTAATCAAAACCTAATTTATGATTTAGCAAGCGGGGGCTTTTATTTTCACATAGGACTGTGCTGGTTTAAATAGATTTTTTTCTCCCTTAATACATAAAATCAGTTTTTCAAAACTGCATTTTGTATTTACTTAAGTTATCTTTCTCTGCCGTTAAAGTTTGATTGATAATCTGAAACATGTAAGTGTGACATAAAAAAACAAAAACAATGGAAATCTGTAAGGGGGCAAACCATTTTTCACGGCACTATAACTTGCTCATTGTGTCAGTGCATCTGAAACAATAGGCAAGTTAGGCAACAATAGGCCTGTACAGGAATCATGTGGGCTTACTGTAGACCAATCGAACGTTTCTTTGTGTTTTGTGTGAACAGGGGTTGGACAATGAAACTGAAACACCTGGTTTTAGACCACAATAATTTATTAGTATGGTGTAGGGCCTCCTTTTGCGGCCAATACAGCGTCAATTCGTCTTGGGAATGACATATACAAGTCC
>JAHUTJ010050770.1:0-17909 GCA_036250325.1 Characodon lateralis
CTCTTATGTGTATTTCTACACTTTGCCTCATTGGTTTGATAAAAGGTAAGAATCATACGAATCAGCTTAAAAATTAATTCAAGCCTTTACTAGCAGAATGAGAAATGTGAAAGAGAAGCAATGTTTTAAACATAATACAACAGAACTTTCATTTCAAGGATTTTTATTTTAACATTTTTCCAACACCAAAGTACATTTTGATTTACATCCACCTCTCTCTTAATATTCAGAACTTGGCTTGTTCCAGTACCTAAAAAAATTTATCCATTTGTGCACATTGAAGTGCCTTGGAGAGATGCATTGTTTTGTAATAATCTGAAAATTGAGGAAACTTTTAAACCTTTTGCAATCTTTCATATTCATTATGGAACACAGTGGTCAATATGATACTAGAATTCAATTTTATTTTAGATGTGTTGTTTTTGTTTGGTATTGCTTTTATAATTATTGAAGAAAATATAAATCTATTGTTAAAAAAAAATGATAATGGTCAAAAAATAAAACTATTGTCTTCACAAGCCGTCTAACTGGAATATGTTCCTTTGCAATGTTCTTTTCTGTCTCTTTAATTATTTAAGTGAACATAAGTGACATGCTGGGGTCACAGGGGTTTATGGTGGGTGTTTATCTCAGATGAGTTCACACCACTGAATAAAGTTCACATTCCTAAAGGTGATTAAAATGTTGTGTCTCTGAGCGATTTTTCTTTTAGTAAATTAGACTGTCACTGTCACTGTAAAACCATACACATAAAATGTTTTAGTATTCCTCATTACCAAAAAGTAAAGAATATATTTTAAAAGAAAACATTTATATCCCAAATGTGTAAAGTAAAAGACATAAAAAGTACATTAATTATTGTATTAAAAAATACAGCAATATATTTGTATATGATATGAAAATACACAGTATAAACATATAGTTATTAAACAATTTATTTAGCCTTAAGGGTATAGAAGGAGTTGTCTGATTAACGTCATTTAGAAAACCTTACGTACTTTCTGTTTTTATTTTTTCTAATCCTTGTGTTATTTATGATAATTTCAAAAAAGATATTAAAAAAAAATACAAAGCCCTTTAATTGCAGTATGGCCTTTGCCAATAAAGATCTACACTGAGAAAAAATGAAGTTAAAACTAAATACTTGTTAATTCACTGCACCACAGGAGAAGATTGGCCTTCAGGACATCACTTTTATGCTGCCACCCAAGCTATGACTGTTATCTTCAGTAATTAACCAACGTTAAGTCAATATTTAGGTGATGCTGTGCATGTAGAGTAGTTCTGATGCATGAAATCAGTGCTCCCTATCCACATGCATTCTCTCACTATTTATGAAACACAGCTGCAGGCAACAGCATTTTCCTTCACCCACTTTACTACCATTCTCTTTATTGGAATAAGCCCTTTTTTATGATTATGTTCATGTTAAAGTTGCTATAGGTATTATTTTTAGGCCTAATTTAATCGCAGAATTGTCAAAATGCTTTTGCACAAAGATAGGATATTGTTTTTGTTCTTTGAACTTCAAAGAGGACTCTTTAAAACACAATGTTCAACTAAATTCCCACTCTCAACTCTCCCAACTCTCCCAAACAAGTACCCCAGAGTTCAAGACCAAGTAGTAAACAACAAATAAGATCTAGAATTTTACAGAAGCTATATATAATTAACATTAATTCTACAAATACTCTGAAGTGGCATTTTGTTCGGGGGGCGTACAAAAGTGACATAAGGAGGAAGTGTGGAGATACCATCAGCAAAAAAACTATTTGCAACACTGTTCTCTGATCCGAGATTGTGTTTAGTGTTTTGGGGGTCAAATTGCGTGCTTTCATCTACCCACCGCAAACTCCTGCCGCAGTTGGGGTTACTGCAGCACACTACACACTAACACTTATCTCAGTATCTGTGCGTTCAGTCTTTTCTCTGCTAAACATAAGCAGCATGTAAACGCTTTCAATTACATACCATGAGCAGGTCTAATGGTGTAATAGCAGAAGTGGGGTTTACCATGGGAGGACACAGGTCCTACCAGCATTTTCTCTGGTGTTACACAATCTGGTAGCAGTTTGAATTTACATGTGTTTAATACACATTATTTCCACATTGTATTTGATTGCAAGATCTCATTTTGCTCTGTTTTGTTATGAGAATGTCATGATCTTAATGTGGCCTACAGTGTTACCTTAACCCTAAAATCGTCCAAACCGTAGAGAATCTGCATCCATGACCACACCAACATCTAAAACGCATCCATTCAGAGGACCCGGCCAGCATTTCCACTATATCTCCAGAGAAAAGCTAAGCTGATGTCCTGGACTCTATCGACAAGAAGCTAGGCAGCCTGGATGATCATCCTGCCCTGGTGGAGGTTCTCCACAGGGAATTTCATGCTCTGAGGGCGTCTCTGTTGTGGCGGCATGTGGCAACAGCTGCACGCTGGAAGGTGGTGTGTGGAGGGTTTATGGTGTGTGGGGTGGAGGGTTGTGTCCTTTTTTTGGATGTGTGGTCGCCGGCAGTTGGATTGGCTGAGGTGTGACGGTCAAGCTGAGCTGGTTGGTGTTTCTTCCTGGGCTGTCATTGCAGTGGCAGTGATGTGGTGTGTTTCTGTGGTTGCAGGGGCATAGTGGAGGCTGTCAGCCCTGGTTGCGGGAGCCGGCCGTGGTCCATCTTGGTGTGGGATTGGGGGGTCCATTGCGAATACGGGTCTCGGTGATGTCTGCTTAAGGGCAGAGACTCGAATGTCGTTGCGCGAGGCCCTTCCCCTGCCATCGCAACATGCTGTGTGGTTGGAGGCGGGATGTGGCAGGGTTGCTTGCGGGGCTTTGTGCAGAGCTTGCCCTGTGTGCAAGTTCATGTTGGAACTCATTGGGGTGGGAGGTTCATGGCATTGAAATCGGAATTAACTGGGGGGTTGGGACTCTTTAATCCTGGGACGGCTCTGGTTCGCAAGCTTGTTTGGACCAGGTGGACCCCTCTTTTGTCTGTGGTCCCCTCTCTGGATGGGGACAGGTGTCGCTGGGGGCCAGGGACCGGGCAGGGGAGGAAATAGCCCCTTTCAAATGTGGGGCCTATCTCCTCTGCGCCCCACTCCCTGCCGGTGGCTGGTCTCTCTGACCGCTGGTGTGTTAGTGGTTCTCGGTGGCTGGGGGCTGTGGTGTGTACCAAATTACTCTCGGTGGCTGCATGGCAGGACCTGGGCCCCTTGGGGGGGGGTGTAGTCCCTGCGGTGCCCTGGGAGAGCCCTTGGTTGTCTGTGTCTCAGATCTTATCTGTATTTGTCTCGGGTCCTAAGGGGCAGGTCTGTGGCTCCTCATACCCGCTATTGGATGTTTTTATGGGGAAACCCAGGTGCGCTCACACATACACCCACAAGTGTTTAAATTCAGGTGCTAACAGATACACAGATATACCCTATATTGAACTGTGGTTGCCACTGAACACAGGTACATCTAAAAAAAAATTGAATATTCTGTAAAAGTGCAACATTTTTTGCCAGGCATTTCAGAAATGGAAACTGCTATTTTATAGTGATTCATTCCACATAGAGTAAAATATAAGCTTTTATTCTTTGTAATTTTAAAGATCATGGCTTACAGGTAAAGAAAACCCAGAATTCAGTGTCTCAGAAAATTAGAATATCACATTAGACCAATCAAAAAGTTATGTTTTAGGCACAAATGTCAGGTGTAACTGCGCAGGTGTAACGGAAGCCCAGATTACTTTGATAGCTGCCTCAGGACATCTGCCTTTTTGGGTCTGGTGTCTCTAATCTTCCTCTTGACAACAGCCCATAGATTTTCTATGGGGTTCAGGTCAGGGGAGTTTGCTAGCCAATCAAGAACAGGAACACCATTGTTATTGAACCAGCTTTTGGTACCTTTGACAGTGTGGGCAGGTGCCAAGTCCTGGTGGAAAATAAAATCAGCATCGCCATGCAGCTTGTCAGCAGAGGGAAGCATGAACTGCTCTAGTATTTCCTGATAGATGGCTGCATTGACTGTGGACTTCAGAAAACACAGTGGACCAACACCAGCAGATGACATTGCACCCCAAACAATCACTGACTGTGGAAAATTCACACTGGACTTCAAACAATGTGGATTCTGTACCTCTCTACTCTTCCTCCAGACTCCGAGACCTTGATTTCCAAATGAAATGCAGAATTTATTTTAATCTGGAAAGAGGACTTTGTACTGTTGAGCAACATACATTTCTAACATTGTGTCTGGTTCAGGAGTGGCTTGACACAAGGAATGCGACATTAGTATCCCTTGTCTGGTATTTGTCTGTGTGGAGGCTCTTGATACATCAACTCCATCCTCGGTTCACTACTTGTGAAGCTTCCCCAAATTTATGAACGGATTTTGCTTCATAATCCTCTCAAGGCTGCAGATCATCCTGTTGCTGGTGCACCTTTTCTTACCTTACTTCTTCTTTCCACTCAATTTTATTTTAATTGGCTTGGATACAGAACTCTGTGAACAACCAGCTTCTTCAGCAATGACCTTTTGTGGCTTGCCCTTCTTGTGAAGGGTCTTGATGACTGTCTTTAGGACATCTGTCAAGTCAGCAGTCTTCCACGATTGTGTAACCTATGACCCAGCGTGAGAGACCGTTTAAAGTCTCAGGAAACCTTTGCAGGTGTTATGGGTTAATTAGCTGATTAGGGTTTGACACCATGAGTGTTTAAGTAATGAACTTTTTCACAGTATTTTAATTTTCTGAAACACTGAATTTTGTGTTTTTGTTACCTGTACGCCATAATTATCAAATTACAAGGAACAAAGGCTTGGAATATATCACTCTAGTTTAATGATTCTATATAAAATATGGGTTTCACTTTCTGAATATATATGTATATGATATAATATATATATTAAGTGGAGCATTCTAGCATTAGCCGTAATACTCCACTTGTGAATGTAAATCTGTCGGGCTTTGTCTTGGAACTCAAACAACAATGCTACTCTGCCAGGCAGGACACACAGAAAATGACAATAATAATGTTTATTCTTACCGATAACCTCATTGGGCATCATGAGGTTACTTTAACAAGAAGGTCATTTTTTTTATTTATTTTTTTTATTTAATTCCTATTAATACAATTCATGTCTCTGAAAGTATAATTACAATATGCCTTAGATTATCAAAGCTTTAAGTGATATCAGCATCTCTGATTTAAAAAAATCACTACATATACAACCATGTCAAATAAATTTAGCAACAGAAGTGTTCCTTATGATTAATATTAATCAATTAAAATATATTTTTACTAATTTCTGTGTTGCAAAATCAGATATTCTTTTCAATTCAACAACAATACTGAGAAGGCAAAAAGTTATTTTTCAAAACCAATAAAAGTGCTCTTCCCATATCCTGCACTGAAATGCTAAAGACATGCACACATACACATATCTCCAAATACACAGACACATGTCAAGAAGGTGGTGGCTGCAGCAAACAGCAAATAGAGAAGATTTTAATGAATCAAAAAGAAAAACTTACAGCAAGACGAAAGGCAAAGACTAGCAGACATGGATGTGGACAGACTTGGCTTCAACATAACAGTCACAGCATGAAACCAGCAGTCATGGACAGGCTTTGGCATGACATGCAGTATAAACCAGGAAGGAACAAGCAGAGCTGAAGAGAATTCTGTGTCACACAGGTGTGACAGGGAGACTGATTGACATGGTGGATGTGGACTGAGTGACATAATTGCAAGATATCAGGGAGAGGTAACTAAAACATGAATGAGCTGAAAAAAGATTTAAGGAAACAATCTAAGCAAAGGAAAATCTCACAGATGTAACAGAACATGGACCATGAACCAAATACAAGAAAAAGTATCAAAGTAACGCTAAAGGAATGAACACACCCTCACAAACACACACACACATGCACACTGCAGCAGTCTAAAGGCTTTGAAATTACCCAATCAGAAGGCCTTGTCAGCCTTGAGACATTAGTCGTTATGCATGAGCCAAGTGAGGTAACACACAGGTTCTAAAACACAGACAGGTTTGAAAATTTTATTAAGCACCATTAAAGTTAATGACACACCAGGTCCAAAATAATGTATTGTGAAAATGTGTGTGTATGTCTGAGTCTGTGTGTATCTTTCTGTATCTGGCTGCTGTATTTATCACTGTTTGAAGTATCAAAAGATGTTTTAATGGGAATATCACAGCTCCTTATTTTTTGGGGGGGGTTTTTTGGGAAAAAAATAAAGTTCTATTGAATGCTACCTACAGGATGTGAAGTTCCCATCAACTAAGCTATGATTCTCATTTTATGTCGGTTTTCTCAACAACAATCTCACACTTTAGAGATTTCCATAGTGTGTGATAAACAAGTTATAAAAAGGCCGTTTAGATCACATATATCTAAAGTTGAGAGAATATTGAACAGAAAAGTTGCTTTGCTGTTAAATGCACTAGTCCACAGCACATAAAAGTGCATTCGGGCTGCAATTTTACTTTGTTGGACAAAACAAAATCGCTGATAGAATGCAGTTAGTACGTCTCTTTTACTGGGGTAAATTAGTACTAACAAATTTCTCCTTGCTTAATGTGTATAACCATGACAAAAAAAAATAAAAACTTTAAATTAGTTAATTTTTAAACTAGGAAGCCAGCCTTGATTATCAGACTAATTCAGATACCCTGTAGGATTCCAGCTGTATGATAAAGTAAAAACACAACTTTTTGAACATTGGAATCATGTATTTAATATATTTTTCTGTTTTCCTTTCATTAAGGTGAAATATGGTCGCTTTGGCTTTGTGTGGGATGCAGCAGTGCTCGAGTATGTAGCCAATAATGATGAGGATTGTTCCTTCTACACTGTAAGCAGCAACGCGCCAGACCGTGGATATGGTATCGCCATGCAGCACGGCAGCCCCTACAGGGACATTTTCTCCCAAAGGTAAGAATCATAACAGTAAACAACATCCCAGCAAAATCTATTTCCATCTTTCCGTGTTATTAAAATAAATTTATTAAATATACATTGATTCGGGTCTTTTGTGTCCTACCCTTTATTCCAATCATTCATTTCAGTCAAGAAACTTGGCCACATCTATGAACATGGATTCTATGCACTCTGGAAAAGTGTAGATTTTATTTAAATTTTTTTTTTTATGTTACGGTACAGAAAAAAGAGAGTATGCCATATATTTGCACTTCCAGACTTTATTCCTTATTCAGTTGTGTAATTCCCATCCATCCATCCATCCATCCATCCATCCATCCATCCATCCATCCATCCATCCATCCACCATCCATCTTCTCTCAGGTTCTCCATTGAAAGACTGACATCTGTGGACACATTGTGGGTAAATTGCCTTAAGAACAAGGATATATCTAGATTTTGGAGTCTGGAAAAACATGGAACCCTGTATAAAATGTGGCCGATTGCAATTTTTGAAGGTTTTGTACTGTAGGTCAGATACTAATTAAAGAAGCAGAATAAGTTGTACAACTGGCTTCCAAGAAACAATAAACCCACTTTTAAGCAATTTGTGAGCACCAGTACTTAACACTGAGCTAGATTAAATGTGACAACTTGGCTTCAGAACTAAAGCAACAATAGATTGTCACAACTATTTGCTCATAGGCTGGGGTCTCCAACCTTTTCAGTCCAAAGAGTCATTTCAGCCCTCAATCGGGCTTGATAAAACTTACTTATAGCAGAACTGCTCAGAGTTACCTGACCTTTTTTATTTTTATTTTTTTCAAAAAAGACCATTTTTAGTTATTGATGAATATCTACTATAGGAAATGTGTTATTTTTAAAGAACCACAATTTCTTTCTATTATTACGTTTTAAAATTAAGAAAAATATAAAGCTTTTGCAAAAGGAGAATGGAAACATTTTCTTCTATAAGATGTTACTTGTGGAAAACTGTTTAAAAAAAGCACCGTTTCAAACCTACTGACAAGAAAACCAGCATTTTCTACAAATGTAAACTCTGGATTTATTATATTTATATTTAAAAACATTATTTTGTTCTTTATGATTTTTACCCAATGTTTTTAAGAGCCATTGTGGAAGGAGCCACAGGTTGTATACCCCTGCCCTAAGGAAATTGTTTGCTTTCTCTCCTGTAGGGAGTAAGATCTTGACCTTACGATAATGATTTCCCTTATGTGACCTATGTTGTGATTTTGTTCGATAAACAAAGCCAAACCAATTTAAATGTTTCAAGCATTCAAGTTGATCCCAGTTTTTTACCTTGTTTGGCTGACAAAAAGTCCATACGGTCTTGTCGATCAACACTGCATCTAAAATAATTTTTTTATTCATTATCTTCCTGAACAAGGAAGTATAGTAATTTTTGCAGCTCCTACACAAAGGTCATTCACTCATTCCCTCTCAGCAATTGTGTTGTGCACCTCAAATCTCAAGGAATTCATTGTTTGTTTACATTAATCTTTAATGTCATGGTGCGACATAAAACCATGCCGCCAGACTGCAACCTCAGCAGGTGCAGTTATTACTGTAAGGGCTCCAATGGATCACCTCCTTCCTAACTGAGTGTCGTGCTGGCTCCATTTGCAATCAAGTATGAGCTAATTTCAAAATGAAGAGGGAAATATGTCTAATGCTCTCATTACATTAGTGAAAGTTACATTATGTAAAATATGTAGGAATGTTTTTAATGGTGTTTATGAATATCTGTATGTGTTTGGTAAAGGACTTGAACACGACAGTGCAAGAGCCAAAATATGGGAGAATGTGAATGTCAAGGTCTCTTAATGGCCCCATATCTGATGAAGCGTTGCACTTCAGATTATTGCCTATCATGGCTTTTAAGAAAATAAACAAGCAATTAATTGGAAAACCATGTTTGCAGTTTACTTCTATTATTATTGTGGTAATGTCTTACCTTCGGGAAGACAGGTTCAAACAGTATCTTTACTTGGACTTGGAATGCTTCATACTAAAACAGAATTAAATTATCAGGGGGAAAAAATTGTCGCAGATATATAATTGTTTTGTTTCTCCCTTCTATAAATCTGTCATTCTGACATTCTCTATTACACTGATTAGTGAAGCACAGCATGAAGGTTTAAATGGAATCATATTAGCAGTCTGTGCCTTTGCTCAATGAAGAAAAACATTTCACATTTAGTTGTCTTCTGTGGTGCGATCATAACAAATCTTGAGACATGATGTCTCATTCGTTTGGTTTTACGTTGATTAAACCATTCTAAAAGGGGTTAATTATATAACCAAGTATTTTTCCCTCTGCATAATAACCAATTTTGATTGTATATAAGCAGTACATCTGATTTCATAATAAATGATTAATTTACCCTCTCTATATGGGTCTGCCGCTACACCACAGGCTATGCATACTTTGCCTCAATTTTCTGAGGTCTTAATGAAATGCCTATGGCCATGATTCTCAAACTCCTTAGTGGTACTCAATTAGTTTCACATTAACCTTGTAAGTGGCTGATACAATTTTTTTTTGAGTACCACTGGATACAAATCATTTAAAAAGTAAATACAAAGCTAATCAACACTTGATAAAGAGCTAATAAGACACAACCAAAAGGATGACATGTTTACGCAAAACATTATCTCTACAAATAAACAGAAACACCTCAGAAATAAGTGTAGCAGAAAATATTCCAAGAACTGTCAGTTTAGACTTAAGTGGACCACAGTGAACCAAGAACAAATCCTCCTGGTTCTGGGAATACCAAACCCAATTTACCATGTTCCGGTTGCAAGGTGCAAACCTGTGGGATATGTTGACTGCTGTGCTTGACAAGCTAACTACTATGTGGAAGATTAACTGGCAGCAATGTTTGTGTTTGTTCTTTATGTATTCAAACACTAAAGAAACTTACAGAGTTTACTAATCGAGGTTGTACAGCACTGTGATAAGATAAAGACTGTCAGTACTTAAGTAAACAGTTTACTATGTGGTTTCTAACATGGGGCAGCCATCTTAGATATTGAGATGAGAGTTTGTGAGAAATCTCTAATTCTCTTTCTAGGAATGTTTCCACTTTTCCATGGGGGAACTGGGGAAATTGGATCTTTCATTAAAACAAACAACAACAAAAAATTGTTGAACTGCAATCATTATCCATACATGCAGAGCAAATAGATGAAAACATCTTTGTGTTTTTAAAAACACAATAGATGTAAAAATGATTTACAGAGGTAATTCGTGTTACAAACAAGCTTGTTAACCATTGGTTTATGGCATGCTCAAACACGTTTCAGAAAACCTTTACAAGATCTATAGTAATCTTTCGAAACCTTATTAGCATGATTCACATAACACATAATTTCACTTTCTTTTAGTTTCTCGTTTGCCTTCTTTGAAACTAATCACAGTTTCATTTGTATATAAATTAGACTGAATATCTGTCAAATTACAACATACGAGAGGTTATGTTCTGAGCTCACACTAGCACACATTAAATGTTTTCAAAAATGCTTGGTAGTTTTAATAATAATTTAATGATAAACCCTTTTCCCCATTCACTCTAATAATTAATTACACAATACAGAACTAACTGACTTAAACATGCTAACTTTTCTATTTGTCAGAGAACCACATAGCCAGATTATTTCATAAATATTGTTTCTCCCTTACTCCAATTCACAGCTCTACCCGTAAATTATTCTCACTCACTACCGTTTTGAGCTAAATCTATGGGCAATGAATGCCTTGAGTTCAGATCTTAGTTTCACAAAATGCACACAACCACAGAGCTATCATTTTGGATGACTTTGCTACTCACATTAAACAAGTCAGTCTGAAAGAATCATGAAGCTGTGTGTTTTCAGATAATGCAGTGATGACATATAACTTCACCTAAGTAGTATGAATATAATGTGTATCAGGCATTTCCCCTGTATTCAACATTATCTGTCCTACTGTGTGCTGAAATCCTCTTGCCCTGTTGAAACGCATATATAGCTTAGCTTCAAATACAAGCAAAGTTATTATGCTTCATCCTCAACAAGATATTTTCAGTAAATTCTGCTAAATAATATATTTTTCAGATTAGATTTAAGGTGGAGGACATTTGGTGTTTATGAGCCAGGATGTTGAGCTGCTGCTGCTGTCTTTGCTTTTTATTCTCATTTATCCTTCTGTTTTAACCTTTTATCCCATGGCTGTTAAGTCTCCTTAATGTTGGTGGACTAATTTTATCCCTCAATTCCATATCAGCATCTTTCAGATGGTGGCAGGATACAAAGAACACATGTAGATCACAGAATGAAAATATGATCTGAAAGCTTTTATTTGTATCTCAGGTTTGGTATTTATGTAACTGTGACTGCTGATCTATAAAGCTGATGATACAGTGCTGTGCATTGTTCCATGTTTCTGTAGTTGGTAAAAGTAAATCCAAATGTATGATTGACTTAAAAAATCTTTAGGTGTTTACATATTGACTTTTTAAACTCATAGTTTGTTTATGTATGCCTATATTTATGTGTAGTCATAGAAAAAAGTGGTTTTTAATCTTTGGTTTGGTTTGAATTGAACAGCTGCTTTGTTTTGGAAGCGAGTATCAGGATACACTAGGTCACATTCCTTTTCACTTATTTTCAATCATTTTGATTTTACTTCAAAAGAAGTAAAACGATTAAATTATGTATTATCATACAATCAGTAATGGCCTCTGTAGGATACAGAAAGTGCAGACTGCTGTGATGGAGCCATAATACTGAAGGGAAATGTTGTGGAACTGCAACACAAGCCTTAGAATATCACATCAGACAGGCTATTTTATCTACAGATATGAAATGGCCATGATTTTGATCTGTTGAACATATTCTGTGGTATCAATCCTATCTACTAAATGTGAAAATAGAGACGTGCAGTGCAGGGTACATGAGGCTTACCAAGCAGGAAAGAATAAACTGGATTCTGGGGCAAGAATGCCTAAATAAGCAGGCCGCATACAGGCTGGCATATCTCTCCTCAGATGTTAGTAAATGTATTATTTGTGTTTTGGACAGACACTAATTCTTAATGTTCACCTTTTGCATCCTTTTGATGTACAGTATAATGTCGTTATTAGGACAATAGCCATTAGCTATTTGTCTTTTATTTTATAAGATATAATAATAATGATATTAATAATAATTGCTTTATAAAACAATTGGTAATTATTTTATGATTCTAATGCATAATAAGAATTCTTTTCTCCTGTTTCTGTCCTTACTTTTTGAAATTGCAGAATGATTTAATTGGGGTTTTTTAAATCAACTCCGTTCTCCATTTTGTTTCTGTATTTACATTTTTTTCTGAGATCCATATATTTTCCAAACCATGTATTTTAAACAGGACTGGTGTTGATCAGTATCCTATTTAATACACAATCCATGATTTTCTCATGCAATGTAACAGCAAATATTTCAGTCCGTAGATGGTATTTTCACCGCTTTACATTGAGGATGGGATTGTGGCATCTCTGTTCTGTGGTGGCAAATACATTATAAAAGTGCTGTCCAAATCTCATTGAACCACAGATAAATTCTTGAATTGTTATCTTGGAAATGCCAGTGCCATTTGGAAAAAAGTTAATAAAAACATTTAAAATAAGGTTACTTATTTTATTCATGTAATCAGTTGACTAATATCCTTGGGTGTAAAATGTAGATGAATCTAATCTTGACCAAGTGAAGTTACCTAAGGTCACAGCACTGTCCTGAAAGGTCTATAAGGGTAGCACCTTGAATTACTGGTACATTGCTCATGTCTTATTCATTCTTCCCTAATGAGACAATTTTGGGCAGGTTTAATTCTATGGGGCTAACGCTATCTAATGCTAGCTTGTTATTGTAGTCATATTTGCAATATACCCAATGTACAACAATTTAATAAAGATTAAAGATATTGGTTATTAAAATATGCTGTGACTAGTGACATGCTCTCCTACCAAATATGTGACAGTGTTTCAGCACAGGTCAGCTTGCTTGGACCACAAGCAAAATAGGTATTAAAAATAGTAACATTCCACATAACTTTAACCAATGGAAAAGCCCAAAAAGCAGTTAGAGCCATACTGAACCACACAGAGTAGGAACTAGTGGAAAAGGGGCACATGTCTCAAAAATGCTCTTTCCTCCAGAGTTTACTGAAGCCAGCTGACCACCAGGAAACTTACTGCTTACTATTGAAGCTTACTGTCAAATATTGATTCTTTCTGCCTGGTGTGACATCATTGGCTCAGATACACAGCCAACTGAAGTCACAGGCTTTTTTAAGCCCATTTATTGAAACAAATTTGTATTTTTTCTGATCCTGCTTTGGAAATTACTACTTCATTACTAAACATTGTTTTTGTTATTGTTTTGCAGTAGTTATTGAAATGAAAGACCCATTAGGGAAGTATCTTTAAGACAAACTGAAGAATGAAAAAAATCGTATTGCAAAGAATACTCAGATTAGTCTGATAAAACTGTGCCCTGAAATTACAATAGCTAGTAGGAATCCCCAAGTACTATATCATCCTCTGTCGAGCCCCGCTTGATCAATTGAGAGAAGACCCAACAATTCATGAGGTCCAAAGCATCTATGTTTACCGTTCGCTTTTAAACACTCTGCTATTCTTAGCGCATGCTATAACGGATCCGCATTGTTTGGTTAGAAAAGTGAGGCCGAGCCTATATTCTCAATTCTTAAGGCTACATGGTGTAAATACTCAATGATTGGCTGGTGTACCTGGGGAGAATCTCTGCAACCTCTGAGGAATATTTACTCTACATGTTTGTGTTAGTGTGTGTGCTCTGCATACTTGAAGAGTGTTTGGTATGTGCACATCCCCAGGGATAATATTAAAAATAAAAAAAAGAACTTATTTGCTTTGACACTTTAAAGAGAACACGAGCAGCGCAGCTTTTGTACAAACAGACAGACTACTATAATATAATCATTTTCAAACGCTTTGTTTGCTATAAAGTTCGATTGCTGGAGTTAAAGTGCAGCAGCACTTCGCGTCTGTGTTTATGCCAGCATTTGTCAGCATTGTGGAATAATATGGAAGTGTGTTCATGATTCTGTGTGTGAGTGTGTGTGTGTGTCCTGCTCCGTGATTGATGGAGACAGCCTGCAGATTTACCAGTCAGAAAACAGTGCCATAGAGGGCTGCTCTGCTAATTTAAACTGACAGCTACTGACAAGTTGTTTTGAAGTGCTGAAGGGGCAAGATTAAATAAAAAAAATCCTTTCAGGGAAATGCATTATTTTTGTGTCTACTTGCTGGCAGGCATTGATATGAACATTTGAAACATAAGATCCAATCCACACTAGATGGACATCTTGGGGATGTTGATGGCCATGCATTTTATTGCAGTTGTGGGACATGTTTTATACTGCAGCTACAAGGAGATACCTTAGTGTGTGTGATTATGAATGACAAAGCAGAGAATGTAGCTAGTGCAGGGAATTCAGTTTAATCACAACTACCAATAAAAAGCTCAGATAAAATTAATAGCAAGCCCATTTGTATATGAATACTATGCTGTGTTTTGTTTCCTATTGCACAGTGATGTGCTAAGCAAAGCGTGCCATGTCTATTGTTTGATCCTGGTCCCATTCTCCAAGAGATATATTGTTTTATTACCGGATGGAAGCAAGCGTTCAGCTATGAGCTTGAGGGCTGATAGCTGAATGGTTCTAAACTAGAGGAATGATATGCTAAATTTCTGTGGGGACCATGGCAGAGCATGTTCTGTGGCATGCTTGAGGGGCCAAATGACGATTACTACAGTGACATATCTCTGTCACAAACACAGAAAAATCACACCTTGGGGGCCACAGGAAAGATTGCGGTAGTGACCATAGGCATCATTACTCTGAAGAAAATTTGTTAGATTGTTTAGCTCTTTTCACACATTGGGTACAAAATATTAATGGCTTTATCAGTCTTATAAACAAGCAGCATGTTTAATTGATCACTCCCATGCTCCCATCATACATGCGGATATTGACTTTTTTGGTATCTTTTCAATATTTTACTCAACTTAAAGTACTTATTTTTCTATTAGGGCTTTTAGCGTTAGGTATTGTTAGCTATTTGGTGGCAAACAACAATCAACAATTGTAAAACTTGCAAAAACAAAATAGATCTAAAAAAACAAACACAAGAAAAACAAATTTACAATACAGTTAAGAAGACTACAACATGACATACTAAGCCCCCTTTACATCAGAAGACGGGCCAATGATCTCCACAACCTTCATGGCCATTGAAAGATCACTAGATTATAGCAAACTTGAACAGCCAAATTTCAGTGGAGGCAATTATGTCTCTACTGAGATAATAGGTATAAGTGACACTTAACTGTAAGAGACTTCTCAAAGACCCTAAGGAGACTATTCACATTCAGACTAATTTGTAATTTTGAGTTGTGGTCTTATTCTGGGGTCAAAGTGCTGTTACAATTTGCACTGTATAATAAATCTTCAATTAGACAGAAAAGTGGAATAAACCAAATAAATAAAGATGCCCTTTCATAAGCCTGATCAATCCATGCATTAACCTTTTCATGCCTTGTTTAATCCTGAATGAAAGTGACCAGTGTCTAAAGTCCGAAGAAAAAATATAATTTTAGTTTTGCAAGAGGTGGGTGGTTTCTGAAGCTAAATGCATCACATTTCATTAAGTCCTTCTGTTAAAGATTCTGGATCAGTGTTTTTTTCTGCTCCACACTGATTGTTTTACTATTCATTGTTCTGATTTTGTTGAAAGGTGAGCTGAGTCCTCAACGGAAGCTGATATACAGATTTAGTGAAACATTTGTAAAAACAAGCAGACAAGCTAGATAACCCCTAGAGTGTAAAGTTTCCTCTGAAAAAAGAGCTTCGAGAAGAAACATACATCGTTTGTTTGAAGGTAGAGTCTATGATCAATTAATGTCCCAGGGTATATCTATGACTCAGCCTTGTCTATTGTTAAGTGATTGTAGGAGGATCTTTACAAAGTTAAATTCAATGACTTTTTGAGCCGTTGAGGTCAAGACAATTGTCACTGAATTTTTTTATCTTATTGTTTACTTGCTGCTGTTAGTTTGTAGTTTTATCACAGAACTGAATTTCCTAAATGTCTGTAGTGCTTGAGAATCCCCAAAGACAAGGCTAATACATGATTAGGTTTCTCAAGAGAGATCACTGGCTTTTTTGACCTCTGGGATTGGTTCCATGCCCCCTGCAACCATAAATTGGGTTAAGAAGGTACAGAGAACAAGAGTAGGATAAGATAGAGTGTTGTGAAAGTTCTTCCCCCCTTAGAGATTTCTTCTGGTTTTGCATTTTTGCAATATCTAAATGTTTACAGTAATATTTGTTTATATCAAAAATGGAAAACCTGAGTAAATACAAAATTCAGTTTTCAAATTATGATTTCATTTATTAAGGGTGAAAGCTATCCAAACCAACTTGGCCCTTTGTAATGAAGTAATTGTCCCTTAAACCTAAAACAGCACCCCTGTGAGAAAGTAGTCACATCCTTTCTAAAGCCTAAATTAATTGTGATTAACCATATTGAGTTAAACTCCTTTACTCACATCCATCCTTATTGCCTGACCAGTAGAATCAAGAAATCACTTAAACAAGTTGTCTGACAACATGAGGTAGGCTAAAAGATCTAGAAAAGCACCACATCATGCCCCAATCAAAAGAAATGCAAAACTTCACAAGAAACTAAGTCGTTGACGTCTATCAGTCTGGGAAGGGTTACAAAGCCAGGCTACGGCCAGAATGGCCGGCCTACGAAAATTACTCCAAAAGTGACGGCAAGTCATCCAGGATGTCACCAAAACATCCAGAAAATCATCTAAAGCACTAAAGGTCTAACCTCAGATAAGCCCAGGGCTCATCATTCAGCAATAAGAAAAAGACTGAGACTGGAAAGAAAATGGTATGCATGGAAGCCTGCTTCTGACTCAAAACAGCACACAGGCTGATGTGACATTTGTCAGAAAATATAATGATGATACCCAAGAGTTTTGAGAAGATATTATATGGACTGACGAGACAGGGGTATAAGATGTGGAGGCCATAACATCTGATATAAAACACCATTTTTAAAACAGAACAACATAGTGACAGCCAAAAGTATGGTGTGATGGTCTATGGAACAATGCATTCTGCTATGTAGGACAAAATCCTGAATAAGAATTTACAGCAATAAGTTTGTGACCTTGAGCACAAGCATTCCTTAATTATGCAGGAGAGCAATATTTTAAAACACACCAGAATGTCCACCTCTGAATAAATAAAACACATAAGATATTGTTCTGGAGCAGCCTAGTCAAATTCTGGACTTAAATCTGATTAAGATGCTGTGGTATAATCTTTAACAGGCTATTCATTCTTAACGGTTTATTTGTATGGATCCTGAGTAATAAGGCTGTACAAGTGTCACTTTGAAGGATTACAGCTCAAAGAACTGTGGGACAGAATGATCTTGTTTCCTTTCATAAAGGAAGATCCAGCTTTTGTTTCTAAATGAGATAGTTGAAAAAGTACTAAAGCTACTTTCACTAGCAATTTGTTGAACTCAAGTAGCTCCTCTCATTCTGCTGCTTAGATATTTCTAACTCATTTCACTCAATTAAGAAACGTTTTGAAACAAAAAATTATTTTTCCATCCAACACAAGGAAATGTTAAAAAAAATTTTAAATTACAAACACGTTGGTATACACAGTATACAATACAAACACCCTTATAGAGTCATTGTTTTCTCTTCACAGTAAGACACATTACACACTGATAATTCACATTTACACATTTCAGAATCAGAATCAGCTTTATTGCCAAGTTCGTGCATACAAACAAGGAATTTGACTTCGGTACACTTGCTCTTTTGTTCTGTTTTTGCATTACAGAATATACAAATTTACAATTTACAATGTA
>JAHUTJ010050771.1:0-17902 GCA_036250325.1 Characodon lateralis
CCTGAAATATTTCAGTTAGTGTGCAATGAATCTAAAATATATGAATGTTAAATTTTCATCATGACATTATGGAAAATAATGAACTTTATCACAATATGCTAATATTTTGAGAAGGACCTGTAGCTGTTTAGCACTACATGAGACATTGTATTTGAAAAAAATTTGTTGCTTGAAAAGCACCTTTCAGCCACAAAAAAACGAATGAGAAAACAAGTACCCCCGAAAGAGCAAGTCACCACATGAGAGCTTGAAACTATTCACCACTTTGTTCGCAACTTTGTAAAGAAACTGATGTAAAATCAGTCATGTAAGGCTGCAAGAACTACAAAAAAGGCTGCAAAATCCTGCAGGGACTGCTATATCTCTGTTTTACTCAATTCTCCACAAGTAAATCTGCCTTTCTCGTATTTGCAGTTCATATGTTCTCCATCTTATAAATCTTACTCTAGGTCACACATACTGTGTCTTTTCACACTCATTCTTTTTATTACTATAGCATTTGTAGTCTCTCACTACTCAGTGTTACATTGATGTTTTGGAGCATCTTGGTATAAAAGAAGAAAATGAGGGGACCCAGCTTTTCTCTCTTTATCTCCAATTAAATCCTGCAGGACTCAAACTTTATGCTTTAATGGGAGGCAAAAAAAACTGGATCTGGACATATATGTAATATTTTTGTTGAATCTCTTGGAATTCATTCATGATCAATGAGTTAATTACTATGCACCTCTCAGCAAGGCAGTCCTTTTGTTTCTTTAAAATGTTAACTTTTGCTCATAAAAGACATACTCAGACATACCAATAAATGCTGAATAATTTTATTTCCCATGTGCACAAACTCTTGAAGGCTTCTCAAGCCTAATTCAATTCACTTAAGAGCACAAAGATAAACTTACCCTCGACATCTGTCCATCACATGAACAGATTTGGTCCCCTGCTGCTGCGCACAAGTGGTGTATGCTTTGCGGATGAGTCAATGGTGACTAACACTTTAAAGTTGTTCTAAAAATATTTTAATCAGTCTTGCAGTGAAAGCTAATATGATAAATTTTAACATGCAAATATTTTATTGGCTAAATACCACGCATCTACTGTAACCA
The DNA here is from genome assembly GCA_036250325.1 of Characodon lateralis. NCBI lineage: Eukaryota > Metazoa > Chordata > Actinopteri > Cyprinodontiformes > Goodeidae > Characodon > Characodon lateralis. Next base: position 1,101 of record JAHUTJ010050771.1, read on the forward strand.
TGTTAAATATGTTTTGGTACTTAAGAATTAAAGTAGGTAATTCTGTCTCACATTTTTTTAACTTCCAAAGTGTATTTCAATTTAGAAGATTAACAAAACCTACTTTCAGGTAAAGTGCACGTTTGCTATGTAAATGAGTTTAAGCTAGAAAGATAGGAGGTCAATAAATGTCATGTGTTTGCCTGTGGGTTATAAAACACCAATGGACAGAATCTGTTATGCATGGTTTTAGTTTCCTGAAGCGCTTTAAATAACAGCTGAAACAAAGTCCTGCAAGTACCATCCATCCAACCACCCACCCACCCATTCATACTAGAGAAAATGGTAAAAGGTTTATTAACAGAAATACAATGAGAAGGCACAGTTTGGAGACATACCAGCATCCATGGCTCTGCACCATTTAAGAGGAACAGTTAGGTGGAGCGAGGCATATTGAAGGTATTTATTTTGAAGTGAGGGCAATGTATTAGGCTTACTGTTTTAAAGTTGAAGGAAGAAGAGAACTGAGATACTTGGGTTGGGTGGCAGATGGTGACATTGAGGAGAGCTATTGGGTTCCAGGAAGGATTCTTGTTGAGTGTAGGTGATCCAAACCGAAATGACCAAGAGCAGAGTGAGACTGGAAATCCAGGAGGTGACTGAACAGAGTATTGGAGAGCGGGCAGGTGACTACTGGAGACAACAGAGCTGCAGTGGTTGACTGTGGAGCGGATAGTTTTTTCCTGGAGAGATCTGTCATGAAGATGATGGCTCAAAAGAACTGAGGATTGATGTGTAAACCAACTGGAACCTTAACCTGGGAGGCACAGAAAACATGAAGAATGAGCTAAGCCAACTTAGATACTCAAGAGTACATACAAAGTAACCTTTCTCAAAGGACAGTTGAATAAGCCAGGAAGTGTAGGCAAAAACACATGGAGACGTGACTCTAGCCCAAAGGTTGATCATCAGTCAAACTCTAGCCATGCAACAGCTCCTTAAATCCACAACAGTCAAATGATGTAATTGCAGTCAGGTTTGGTATCTACAACAAGCTCGCCACACCCTCCTGTAGAGATCCACTGTTTAAGAAATAGTCTCACACAAACTCACATTCACACATCAGGATCATCAAAGAATCTGCCTTGTAGAAATGATCACAATCTGTCTGCTTTCTTTAACTAGGCCTGAACTTGCTACCAGCATCAAGTTAAACCAAAATTGTTATTATGACATTTCAAAGCTGCTATTATTTTCCATCTTATCCTTCCTACAGTTTAAAGTGCTTTAGCTAAGATACTGAGTGGCCCTAGTTTTCTCCAGGAGAGTAGAGACAGGTTGTTTCTCACATACTTCTGCACATTGCTTATCAGGAGGCTGAAATAAGGCCCCTACACTTTTCTCTAGGTTAAAAGAAAGACTAATTCAGCTGTCTGGAAATATTCCTTGTGTCAGTTAACATGGGCAGTCATGGTGTGGAAGCTACAAGACTGCTTATCACTCCTAAACATTAACTCTGGTTATAAGATTTAATATGTTATATTATTTTTTTGCAGCAGTAGGAATATGTGTTGCTTTCTAATAAAAACAAAAAACAAACATTAAGATAATTTTTTACATTTTAATTTATTTTGTATGTAAATTGCAGAATCCCACAGCATGTTCACTAAAGCTTATCATTTAGTAAGGATTTCATAACAGTCTATGCCTTCCATCAATACAATTTGTTAACATTTGCTAATTTAGATATATAAACTGGCTTTTGATAAAGTAAACAAAACACTACAATGTCTTAGTTAAGGTAGGGTTTTTGTGTAATAGTGTAAATTGTAATGGCCTTTTTGCAATGCTTGGCTGGCCAACATCTCAGCCACAGATGGTATGATTGACATGGGCAATGGGGCCTGGGATTGGAGATGGCTGTGCAGAGTATTGGTGTAGAGAGAGTTGTGCTCCCTTCATTAGACAGGCTGGGGGAATGCCCTGTCGACCCTATACTGACCCCTCCAACACAATTACAACCCACAGGCCTGGCGCCGGTTATTGATGCCCATTACTGACATGAGCAGCTGCTCTGGGTTACACTCTAACTCATAATATTAGCTGCACTGTGTCAGACTTGGTGAACGACAAAAACACGCATATGTCCCTGTGACTAAATGATTATGATTCTATTGAAAAAGAAAGACAAATGTTATAGCATGCACCTGATATACCAGTGTATGATCTGACCTGTGCTGGATTTTAATAACACAATTACATCAGTATTTCACCATTATAAGCAAATGGAAAAATCACAAGGGGGTTTTGACTACACTGTTCTCTGTCAAGGCCAATATATTATCTAAAAGTTCTAAAGAACGTGATCCAGGTATGCTTAAAATGTTATTGGGTTTGACCATACTCTCACTTAGTAGCAAGACTGGTCAAATTTAGCTCTAGAACAGTTTTTCCAGTACTAATAAGCAACCACACAACAAAGATATGTTACAGCAACCAAAATTTAAAGAATACATCAGGTCGAGATAAGCTCTGATACCAGTTATTTTTATTAAATTGGTATAAACTGACATTAATCTTATTCTGATTAAGTTCAAATTAAACCAGCTAATTTAAATACTCCAATCATAAAGTCACATTCTGATTAAATTACATCATTTAAGGAAATACCATGATACTGAGAAGCTCTGGTTCTAGAGTGCAAAATATGATTCCTATTGAAGTGTGAAGAGCAAATAATTTGCACAGCCAAATCTTTTGGCTGATTGAACCAACACACCAAAATTCAACATCTTTTTTAAGCTACGCTTAAAAAACAAAAGAAGAAAACACATTTTCACATTCTGCATCCCAAAACTTGTGATCGAAAGAACTTTGAGGCAGTTTATGAACAAGTGTAGACACACCTTTTGATATTGGACTTTGGCAGACCAAGAAGGGATATAGGGGATATTGCAGCAAGATTGAAACACACACCAGAGAAAACATCATCTAAAACTAGTAAAAGTGCTCTTTGTTGGATCTCATCTCTCTGAGCCTCTGTTTTTTTCTCTGTTGTGTGTGGGCATTGTACTGTATGTATGTGTGCTTTGCTCCTAAACTGTGCTTTACTATTGAATTTTTCATGTAATATCTCAGGCTGTAAGTGTGCTATAGGAGACAATACAACCCAAACCTTTTCTTTCTTACTTCTTATTTCTCACAGCAAGCTGGCAATAAGGCAAAGTTCAGCCTATTGATTTTCTCCAACTCTTTTTATGAAAATTGAAACTGTGACCCTCTTCTTTTCTCACTTCAGAGTTTATACTTTCTGATAAACTTAGCAACCTTTGATTTATATGATGCTTCTCATATCAATTCTTATGCATTTTTATTTATTAATTAATTTATTATTTATTCTATTTTTATATTTTCTTCATTTTATGTCCGTCCACTTCATTAGTAGTAAACAAAAAAAAAATTTGAAAACCAAATTTGAAAGTCAACAAAAAATAAATATTTCTAAACAACAAAATAAAAGCTATAGCTTCGGCTACACCCTTTGGAACATAATTAATTACTACATTAGATTCCAACGATAAACCCTGTGGCACACCACATGTAACATTGGTTTCATTTATTTGTACACATAGAAGTCTGGATTCTAAATAGGTGAACTACCTAGTCATTGGCGAGTGCTGTAATGCCATATTTTTTGTGTTTTTTTTTTAAACATCTCATGATCAATGGTGTCAAAAGCTAAGTCCCCCTAAAGATTTTTTTTTTTTACTTTTTAAGAGACAACTTTTGCAGTTGTAGTGCTGTATCTGGCTTAGTACAATCAAACAAACCCAGATTGCATCTTGGCAGCACCTTGGCATTTCTTATGGTTCTTGAATCGAAGCAGATGTAAGGAATCCCTACATTCCACCTCTCAGGTTTAATAGAGGGGAGGCCCCCGTTTATTCCTATTAGCAGTGGTGGAGGACACTTATGCCTGGGAAAGTAGCCTCTGAGATCAGTAAATTGTGGACAATTAGAAAATGGGAGGGTCACCAGCAATGGTAAAGTCAAGAGAATCACTGAGTAGTGGTAGCATCAGATAAAATCGGAGAGTGCTCAGAATACACTGGAAACTGCAGATAGCAATTAAGAGCAATTAAAAGTGACCAAACAAAGACAAAACTGCACTTAGCTGCCATTTAAAACCCAGAACTACTATAGGCTGTGTAGTAAGTTGTGAAAACTGCTAAGAATCAATGAGGTGGATGGCTTGATCTAATCATACCTACAAGAACAATTAAGTGGCAACGCTCAATGATCCCTTTTATCAGCAGGATAGTTTCATGGTTTCATGTGTTTATGTCTAATCTCTCCAATCACAAGCAGATCAGTGGGGGAAACCGGCTGGAAATTAAAGGTTGTGTTGTGGGCAGAGGAGAAGAAGATGAATCACAAACAAAATGCAAACTGAAGAGATTGCAGCCATATCAAGCGGAGCAACAAGCAGATATATCTGCACCATCAGATATTCTTTTATCTGACCTTTTTTATATATCTTCCAGCAACATCCAGTCAGTGGGGAAAAATGATAAGCCTCTTGATTAAAACCAAACAATGAACCACAGTGTGAACAGCTATATAAAGTTTGTTTTGGACATGTCAATGAGACGTCTGGTACACTGTGTCCTGCTGTTCTAAAGGTGTGCCTTATTTCCGTTGCAGCTTGTAGCAGGTGTGTTAGCCTGCTCCATGTGTTGGCTACAGTTGACCTCCCTGCTCTCACATTGAGCAATTAGTCCACAAAATGGCTAACTGTAAATCTCCTGCTGGAAGGGTTTGGCAGGGCCACAGCCAGTTGAGGCCCACAATAAGGAATTAAACACACATTCTTTGCTAACACCAGTTAATGATGTATGGAGGGGTAGCAGGATGTATTTATTCACATGGGTCATGTGAATAAACACAAGGCAGACCAGTGTCTGATATAGCATGAATTTTCTTGTTTTATTTTAAGGGTCAAGACAGCAAAAGCTTAACTATCTAAAAACTATTTCTTCTTTTTACAACCACAAACAATTAGTATCTTCAAATTTTCAATAAGGTTGAAACTGATGTAATTTCATTAGCTTAATGTTAGCCTGCATTATCCTTCTGTTTGAAGAATTTATTGTTGAAGAATTTTCAAAACATTTAAACTTATGCACCCAATTGTTGTCTTTAAAGGTGACCTATTATACTTCCTTTTAAACATTTGAGATAGGTCTATAGGTTATACAAAACATGTTAATTACATTTTTTTCACAAAATTATTCTCAGATAATGAGATTTCACCTCCCCAGTTTCCCCTTTTTTGAGCTCCTTTCAGAGTGAGCTGTTTTAGGGCTCTGTCATTTTATGCAAATTAGCTGTATCTGGCCATGTTCCCCACCAGCACTTTGTACACGAGACAACGAAACCGAAACTTATAAGGCACAACCAGAAGTACTTACATTTCTGTCATCTGCAGATTTGCCATGAGCAGTAGGGACTGGATTTTTCTTCAGTCTCAAGGGCCACACATAGTCACGCGTACTTGCCTTACACTGAGAGGTGTATTCCTCTTCTTTGTCCCTAGTCTGGGTAATTGGCCTTTAACACCACCCTTTTCTAAAGCTACACGGTGAATTAGTTCTGCCTCCCCTTCAGATGTGGTCATGGTTGAAAGAGAGGGAAATGTAGGAATTTGTCATCAGAAAGATAAGAAATTGGTAAGCTTGACTATGAAGAGAGTGCGCGCAGAATCTGCGCTGCTCACAGTACGCCCGACTATGTTCTGCCCTTAAGTCTATCTGCAAATCCTGACATGTATTGATGTGAGTTCTCAAAGCAGTCCGTTGTGAAGTGATTCTCGCAAACTGTCATTTGCAATGTGACTGGAATATTGCCCTCAAAAATTTAACGAAGCCACAAATCGACGTTATCCGACAGCGGGAGAATGTGCACGGACACATCTGGGTCTTTACAGCCAACAACAAAGCAGCTGCCTTTTAGGGTAGCCATTGTAAAGCGCATGTAAGGTAAAACCAGCCGGCAAGACGTCATCCTTTACTGAAAATCAAGTGGGTGGAGCTACGCTTCAGTTGCTAGTCAGGAGGGGTACTCAGGTAATGTTGCTAGGCACTTTCTAGAAAAAATAAAACATTCATTTATAGCCAAAAAACGGCTGAATGTTTTTATTTATTTATTTTATTTGTTTATTTTTGTTTTTTCTACTGTTTGTAGAAGCATTGGAGACCCAAATGAAAGTATAAAAATGACCAAAAAGTTAATTTTGCATAAGAGGTCCCCTTTAAAATTCACTGAATCCCAGTTAATTAATAGATTGATAATAGATAGAAGTCGCTCATACAGTGCTACATACTTGAAATACTAAATCCTGGGTTTGTATGTTGTGTTTATTTTCAACCCATTAGTTTAGTGAGTAAGAAGATAAAATAACTTGTCATGTCAATTGTGGATAACCGAATAAAAATTCTAAAGCAACAAATCAACTTTGTTACATTTTTGACACCACACTCATTACAGTCATTCATACTTGTTTAAAAATAAACCTTTTTAATGGCTCCTGTCTAAAACATTTATTATATTCAGGCTTGATTTGTCGCCAACATGGCAGATATATAAATACACGAACTTAACCTCTATCTCTCATGTTGTGTGTGTTAGGTGAACGTCCCAAGCGCAGACAGGAAAGTGGGATGAACATATTGAAGTTAATAATAATGACAGAACACTTACAAGAACACAAGGAGGACAGAACATGGAGCTGGGGCAGAGTCACAGAAGGAGTAGTGGTGTGTTAATGGGTGGATCCAGCAGAGAACAGTGAGAAGAATAGAGCTAGTATACTGAGGGAGGTGTGGAGAATGAAATTGAACGCTCGTGTGTTAATCAGATGATGATGTTGAGCAGCTGAGGCAGAAGGTAAGGAGAAAAGCTAAGTGAGGGAGATTAATTAACAAAGATGAGCTGGACAGAGAAAGAAATGTTACGAACCCTAGAATGGAAGTCTAGGAGATACAGTGTATTATACAAAATTTATGAAATAAATGTAGCAACCAACGAACTTAAAACTACTGAAAAAATTACCACTCATCATAAAAGGGATTTATTTTACAAGTTTAGGTTTTCACACAGATTTAACAAAACAAAGAGGAAGTAATAAACTTCAGGTACAATGCCTAAGCTCCTTGGCTAGCCAGAAAACACAAAAAACTAGCTGAAATAAAATTACCCCTACCAAACTGCCCATCTAACACAAGATATCTTGAAAAGAACAGCTCACCTAAACAAGAAGATTATTCACAGGATTATTCTCAGACATGCGGTACACAGGAATAAGTTTCACAATCAACCAAATCACAGATGCCCAAGGGGAAGGGGCGTGATATTGGTAAGAACAACAGGGAATAGATTAAACAAAAACAAATGAGAATCACCACCTAAGGATTATAGCACTATTAGATATCTCTTACACCATCTAGAAAACAACATCCATTGCCCAATACTCTTAGTTGTGTGGCAAAAAGCTGTGTCCTAAAAAATTTTATATGAAAAAAAAAAAACATTTCCCTTTTTGGATTAATGATCCTTCATCCAAGGAATGCAGAAGGAATGTGATTTGAATAAAAATAATTAATTTATAATTATTCTATTAAAAACAACCTGGTTATAGACTGGTGCTTTTGTCAAAGTGTTCCGTGTTTGTTACTCAGTAATTTAACTAAAATTGCACTGAATAACACAGCATTTTTGTTGACTATGGTCTCATCTCCTCTCTGCTTAATTAAAAACATGTTTTATACTTTTGACACCAATCTGAGCAGTAGAAGTGCAATAATTCAGCCAGCTCAAGGGAGGAGTGGAGGAGACGATATGATAATTGGCTTACAAGAACAAGAAATGATTTAGCAGTAGTTTGGGGAAAATGTATATATTTATATTGAAGAAAATGTAATCAGTGCAAAACAATTCAGTTCAGATTTGAGAAATCCATATGTTGTGTTTTGTATGCTTGTCTAATTCTAAGGTGTTCCTGTTTTTTTTTTCAAATTGGATAAAAGGTTCATAAATGTTATGTATTTCAAAGAATCTCTGTTTCATTTTTAACTTGTCTTAGTATTTTAGATTTTGAACAAAAGAAGATTAAATTGTATCCCAAAACTAAAATATCCCTTTAAAAAAAGGATGCTAACTTTAGCACACATCAGAGGGTAACAGTTAGCCAGTCATGGTACTTTCCAGTTCTTAAAAATCTTTTCAGGCACCATTAGTTTTTTCTAAAGAGTCCTCAAAATACTGTGTGATAAACTATTTAAAAGTGTTGCACCCTTCTTCAATGCATTCAAAGCCAAGCGTTTTTGGCCAGCTGACGACAACTTTATAGGCCGACTCTTTCAACACAACAGGGTAACAACTCAAGAAGCAGTTCCTTTCTTAATTTGAAATAAAAGTCTCAAACATCATCGTGTCGAGCTAAAGGGATTCATTTTCATATCTGAGGCTTACTTTAACTCCTTACTTTAAGAGATGAAGTGAAATGTGGACAGCAGGTGATTGTGAGAGAGCATTAACTTAAATGAGAAATATGATGTCATTTTGATAATGTGGGATCTTGTGCCATGAAATCTTATTACTCATTGAATGAGCAGTGATTTGATTTTTCTTTACCTTGAATAGAAACCACAATGTGTATTTGTAGGAACACTTGTATAATGCATTAGAATTTGTTCACTTTAGATTGTTCTTTTAAAAAAAATATAAATTAAAAACCTTGGTCATTAGAGCACATCCAGCAGGCAAACTCAGGGCAATTTCTGGGGACCAGAGACAACAACATAAAATGTGGCTTTTTTCCTCACAACCATTGGTTGATTTGTGAATATTGCTCACCTTTGGTTTAATCTCCGGTGTGCTGCGAGGCGAAACTATTCCCAGAGGGCTGATGGGGGGTTGCTAATTTATCTCCTGTGTATTAACAGTGTCCTGGCAGGAGAGCGTACCTCGACCCTCTCTTCGACAAAGCAAACAGGCAAAATGTTGACCTGCGCTGACCCAAAACCTTGAGAAAGACTCCATTCAACGACAAGCAAGGCGGTCAGAGGTCACCTTTGAGTTTTTTATGGCTTACCCCCACACAACCTCCACTCTTCTATGGCCATTTATTAAGGTATACATGGTCAGTTGTTGCCTTTTATGTTTCTTTGTGTCTACACGGAGGGGGTCACCCGTGTAGATTCGATCTATTACAATATCTTTACAAAGACAGCTAACTTCAATAGTATGTGCTAGTGAACACCAGACATAATTGCATGATGGTATTACATGCTATGATACAGCAAGTTTCTTGTCTCACATTATGGGTAAGGATGCCCTGCAGCAATGTGAGGGCTATCAGGCATAACACTGAAATCAATGAAACACTACATCCATGATGTATAATCTCATTAGATGGCTGCTGGTAAAGAAAATGACCTTATATGATTAAATAGTACTTTTGTCTACTGTGTAGATTCAGAGCTCTCATTTTATTGCTTGTGGACCATGGTTTGTACATCCCAATCATTGTTTTTCTGTCTGTGAAATTTGCGGATGCTGCAGCAATTCCAACTGTGTTTATGTAAATAAATTAACAGGCCTTTAAAAGGGCTTGTGTAAAAACACCAGTTTCACAGTATTTGCAAGTAATTTTTTGTCTTTTCACATACATATACAACTATATAAACTTACTGGTACGCTGTTCAGTTGTTTATAAAAGCAAACAGTAGATCACCCATTGACCTGGCAGTAATTCAATACATTTAAATATCTAGAGGTAGTGAAGACAACTTGCTGAAGTTCAAACCAAGTTTCAGAATGGGAAATAAGGGAATTTAAGTGACACTTAATGTGGCATGAATGTTGGTACTAAACAGGCTGGTCTGAGTACTTATGAAAGTCCTGATCTACTGGAACACAACCATCTTTAGGGTTTATAGAGAATCGTCCAAAGTAGAAAAAAAAATCCAGTTTGCGGCAGTTTTGTTGTCAGAAAATGCTTTTGACATCAGAGGCAATTCAAGTTTATTTATATAGCACATTACAGTAGCAAGACAATTCAAAGTGCTGTACATGAAAAAAAGAAAAAGAGATATAAGAGGAAAAGTACATTACAGTGGCAAGTAATTAAATAATTAATTAACACAAATAATTAGAGAATAAAAATTAATAATTAAAATGACAAGATGTTAATAAAAACAATAAAAAAAAGAAAAACTAATGATAAAATGATTGATAAGAAAATGAAAGGAAAGTTGAAATGAAAGGACTGAAAACTTGTCCTTTATTGTTTAGATAGCACAGTCAAAGGCACTCTAAACACTAAAAACTAAGTTTTTAATCTTGATTTAAAGCAACTGAGGGTTTCAGCGCTTTTACAGTTCTCAAGACAAAAGCATTTTGTTTACAGCTGCTTTTGATCAAAGAATCTGACAAATGAACAGTTTGCCTGTTTGAAGGGTTAGAGTGGAAACAAATTTTTAATGAAACTTAGTTGGATTCATATTTGCCTTAAATGTCTGTATTTTAATATCTTTCTTTTTATGCAATGCCTTTATGATAATCACATGTTTAACTCACTCAGTCATTTTCTACCGTTTATTACATAGTTGGTCACGGGGGAGCTGGTGCCTATCTCCAGCAGTCTATGGGCGAGAGGCAGGGTACACCCTGGACAGGTCGCCAGTCCATCGCAGGGCAACACACAAACACCTAAGGGCAATTTAGAGTTAACCTAACAGGCATGTCTTTGGACTGTGGGAGGAAGCCAGAGTACCCGGTGAGAACCCACACATGCATGGGGAGAACATGCAAACTCCATGCAGAAAGACCCCTGGCTGGGAATTGAACCCAGGACCTTCTTGCTGCAAGGCAACAGTGCTACCAACTGCGCCACCGTGCAGCCAACATGATTATCTCTTTTAAGATAATCCTTAAATGTTTGTTTTTCTTTTTCCTTGTATGATCTGTATGATCTGTATGAAGTAAATTAATAAGCTTGCCTTGTCCTACCCTACTCTATGCTCCTTACAGCTGGAGAAAACTCCAGCATCTCAGGCATCTCATTAAAAGTTTAAACCTTAGAACTTGTGTGACAGAAGTCTTCAGTGTTTTTAAATCTTAGTATAAGTAACTAGCCAATGATTTCAACTTGGGTATTTTAGTGTACAACCTTGTAAAATGCTCAAAACATTTCAGAGATAGTTGTCAGTAATTGTTTCAGGGTTTTTGTACTACACTTCACACGGCCTCAAGTGGAAAAGTCCTTTTTTTTTTTTTAGAATGAATGTATGCATTGAGGTTCTCTGTTATAAGCTCCATGAAACCGCTAAGGTTTCTACGGTGGTATGACGAGGTAAAGGGTGAAAACCCATTGTGGAGAAGTGCCTGCAGACTCAAGCACTTTATCAACTGACATCGGTGTTGATTGTAACTAGAAAATCAATAGCTCCCATTTGGGATGTAGAATGTTGTGGTAATAGACAGTGGCAGTGTGGGGTCACCTCTGTTTATTCCTTAGAGTCTTTCATTGCTCAAGAGTGCCAACCAAGAAAGATGTTTGTATTTTACTTCCTAACATTATCAATCAGGGACAGGAAAGGGCTTTCACATTATAATGTTTGGATATATGTCTGAGAACAAATTGTCAGATCTCAGTTTCTAGTTCTTTGATCAAAATAAAAAATTTTTGTAGCAGTAGTGGCCTTTTTTTCGACAGTAAGCTGACAGGAAAGGGTTGGAGAGAGGGGGATTACAAGCATATAAAGTTTAGTAGTTCCATCTGACCAGAGTACATGTTCATTCTGTCTATTACATGTCTTGTGGCAAGCTGCAAATGAAACTTCTCATGGCTTCTTTTCAACAGTAGCATTCTTCTTAAATTTCTTTCAGAAAGGCCAGTTTAGTATAGTCCATGACTAAAACTTCTCCTTTAAAGAGATTATTCTACCTTATCCATGGATCTGTGCAGCTCTTTCCTTTGTGAAGTATAGTGCCTTGTAAGCTTCTCCATTTTTCCCCACATGTAATGATGATCATTCATTCATCTTCTATACCGCTTATTCCATAGTGGGTGACTGGAGAGTTGGTGCGCATGTCCAGCAGTCTACAGGCGAGAGGCAGGGTATACCCTGGACAGGTCGCCAATCCTAGAGACATACAGGACAATTAACCACACACACACTCATTCACACCTAAGGGCAATTTAGAGAGACCAATTAACCTACTAGCCGTGTTTTTGGACTTTGGGAGGAAGCCGGAGTACCTGGCAACCACCCACGCATGCACAGGGAGAACATGGAAACTCCATGCAGAAAGACCCCTGGCCAGGAGTCAAAACCAGGACCTTCTTGCTGCAAAGCAACAGTGCTACTAACTGCGCCACCGTGCAGCCCTGTAATGATGATCATTACAATTTAATTTTAGTTCCATAAGATCACATGACACATCTCAGAAAATGTAGGTATTTGTCCCAAGTAAATTTTTTAAGGCTGATTTGTCTTACCGCTTTTCAGCACATGTTTATACAGGACTTACTTCTCTGCTTCTCTGAAAAATTACTCTTTCTTACCAGCTTCAGGCTACATCTCTACAAGGGTTTTTGCTTTTGTTCTGGTGTTGATACATACATTTTGCACTAAAACCCATTAATCTCTGGGATACAGAACAGAGCTCCTTCCTGAACAGAACAGTATGATGTGTGAAGATTCCCATGCTGTTTAAACTTGTTTATAACTGGTTGAACAGATGAACATGACAGTTTAGGCATCTGAAAATTGTACCCAAGGGTGAAGAAGACTTGTGGATGTCCACAATTCTCTTCCTGACAGCTTTCCTGATTTATTTAGATTTTTCCATCATGTCACACAAGAAAGAAGGGTGTCTGAGGTTTTGTCTTAAAATACATCCACATGTGTGCTTCTAGTTAAATCAGATCTTGTGAATTACCCTGTAAGAATATTCCAAAACAACATCCTTATCCGGGTTTGCCCAAATTCTTTAAATGCAAAGTACTCTTTGTGTAGGTAAACGTCTTTTGAAGGTAACAAATACATTTCCCCAAAAGTCTTTCATTATTTTGGTATTTAGCAAAAAAATATATTTTTAGTAATCTTAACAAACCTAAAGCAGGAATTGCAAGTCTGTTTACTTTCAAACAGGGAGAAAACAATGCCATCTGTCTTTTTATGGTGTTTATGTGAACCGTTAGAGAACCTGTGCTGAATTACAGGGAAGCAGAAAGCCAGACTTCCAGGGTACAGAGAACCAGGAAACAGACTGAGAAAACACGCCGCTACAACAAAGATAGGGCTAAGCACAAATCATAATGATCTAAATGAAAACTCAAAGAGCATGACAGCCTACCTTTGGATCAAACTATCCTCAAACATGAAGCACATTAACTTTAGCAAACAAAATGAAGTGATACTCTTTGATGTTTACCTCAAACATGTGATCAGTGTTTTGATAAAGTTAAAATCATTTTCGAGCCTTGGAATGCTTTTTCTGCTCATGAAGAAGATAAAATTACATGAGAAATAAAAAAGCTCCCTATGTTTGTGTTTCTTAGTTTATTATGTGTGTTCCCCTGTTTCACTCTCACGACTACACATTAAATTGTTGAGTGGATGAATATAAAGACACTGTATTAGCCAGACACATAATTAAAAATGTTTATTTAATATCAAATGGAAGCTACAAGAAATGTCATTTGTCGCTGCTAACTCTAAACCATTACCCATCAGATGCTATCATATGCAGCGCCCTTAAACCCACATGCCATCACACCAGCATGCTGCACAGCATGTTAAATCACACACATCTTCCTCTCCCTCTCTTCCCATTTGTTTGCAGTCTGCTCTTGTTTTCCTTATCAGAAGCACAGAAAATAAGATTCCTGTCCCCTGGGTATCATCATAATTCCCGACTAATCTCTGCACTGAAAATAAGCATGTTATCCATCTGCAGGTCTGTTATTACCGCTGGATCCTTGTCCACGCATGTTCCTGGAACACTGCAGTGTAGGAGAAGGTTTTGAGCTGATCCTTGAAATGCACTGATGACTTTATCCCACCTCTTACAGCAAAAAATAGGATGCGCTGAAAAAAATGAAAGGAAGAAAAGAATAGCATATAGAAAACAGAGGTGCTCAGAACAGGAAAGCTCAGCTACTTGGAGAAGCGTGATGAGCACACATCACAATACAAATTATAGGGCACAGGTGGAGGCCTGCTGCTGCATTAATGGAGAACAAACACAATTTTGGTTTATGCTTTCAGAGTCAGTTTTTTTCTATACTTTCTATATTAACAGTACTACCCTTTACCATACTACCTTAAAGCTATTTGGGAAATTACCACATGTTTTGACACTTAAAACCATATTCACCTTATTCCCAAGAAGTAGCAAACAATTTAAGCAAGCATCATGGGTTATAGGATTCTTTAAAAACATCCTATTTGTTGTTTTCATATGCATCACACTTAGGCCCTGTCCAAGCAAAAAATTTGTCTTTTGTAATGTAATATGACCTGTTTATAGTTTTCTGTTTATGTTCCTTCTAAACATAGCACCATTTCAAAGAATGTCTTTATCTCCACAAAAACAACCCATAATTGCTATAGTTGATATGCCAAGCCTGTGTGTAACAAATACAAGGAAAAATTACATTATTGCTTTAAAAAAGATGGGCATTGGTTATTTTCAGGATAAAGTTTTTCAAGAAAATATTTTTATTCTATCAAAGTGCTGTTTTTGTGTGGATTAAATAATAATAAAAGATTTTGGGGGCATTTACATCATCATTAATCACCCTGTTGACAGCCACTAAGACCAATATTTGTATACTCTGTAGTTCTACTTAAGATTTATCAAGGAATAACTAGCTGTTTTCATTAACTATTTTCTATATTTCTTAGCTAGTAGCTGACTTAGCAAATGACATGGTCTGTTTTAATAGATCACTGAATTGTTTCATTATTTTTTTCTAGCACAGGAATCAATGCAGTTTTAACATTGAGTCAAGCTGTAGAAACGCCCGTTACTTTAGGTGGCTGTTATTGCATTGTAGAGATGCCTGGATCATAGTTTTGTAACTGATGTCTAATATCTGTTCTTGTCTGATTTTGATTCCTGTTCATATGTGATATAAAAACAGCATTCAAAATATTTGTTTCTAGCCTTCTTGATTATATGTTATATAGGGAGCGGGGTTGTGAATTCACACCGCAAATTTCAGGAAGGTCAATAAAGCTGTAAAATCTGCAGGAGCAAAACAGGATCACCCCTTCATCTGGAAGCTCATGTGGATCTAACCTGTTTAAAAGTTTCATTTTGTCTTGATCACAGGCGGCAGCATTTCTCATGATAAATAGAAACATCCCTCTTTGTTTTGTTTTTTTCTCTCTTTTATTTAAACATCTCCTCAATACCAAAATTAACCAACATATCTTCATTATTCAGTATCAACATCCAAATTACCAAAACAAAAAACAAATAGC
Organism: Characodon lateralis; assembly: GCA_036250325.1. Lineage (NCBI taxonomy): Eukaryota > Metazoa > Chordata > Actinopteri > Cyprinodontiformes > Goodeidae > Characodon > Characodon lateralis. The sequence goes on from JAHUTJ010050771.1 coordinate 16,637, forward strand.
CCACTCAGGATGGCAACATTAATGTAAGCACAGACATTCTTTAGCTGGAATTAAATAATTTTGAATCAAAAATCAATTAAACCCTTGTTTGTGCTCTCTAGAATGATTCAAAGAAGAATCATTCTATAATCAAGACCCAACCAGGGTTACTAACGTCTTTTTTTTTTCTAGTTTTGTCTGTGATACATTTATGTTGATGAACAAAACTGACTGGACTAAAAGAGTTTCAAACATAGCTAAATGTCCAATGCCTAAATGAGTGTTATGACAATAAAACCACATTTATTGTAGAGAGACTGGTTGACAGAGAGAGCACCAACATTTTAATCACAGAGTTATTGTTGAATTGAGAGTGATTACAAAACAGGAAAAAATATGTTTGATGCAAATTTTCTTTATACACAGGGGACATTCTCTTTTAAGCTAAAATCCCTGGCATACCTGATTGGACACACTATGCTCTCACTTAATGTGACATTGGCAAACAGACATAAGGACACAGCTATTGTGATCTATAATTAGATAACCTGTTGGTGACATTGCCTTTAAAGGTGCTTATATAGCACACAATTAAAGGTTGCAGATTTTGTACGCCTAAAGCCAGATTCAGCATAAGACTTGAATAGATTGAGCAGAACAGGACGGTATGGAGTCTAACCTGTACGCCCTCTGAGCTGATTGTCTCTATAGATTGCTGCTTTCTCTTCAGGACCACAAAACCCTCATCCACAATCAAAGGTGCAATGAATTCTTATTGACAAGTTCTCAGCTGGCAGTGCTCACAGACTGAAATCAATGACATGCCTGTTGTACATGTTTGAAGGCATCAATAAGAATTGCCACCTCAAGCTGGTGTGACATATTAAGCATTTAAAATGTAACTTTCCCTTTTTCAAAAATGGGAATCCAAAAATGGAAACAATTAAAATTATTTATGACATACAGTGCCTTTTGAAAGTATTTATGCTCTTTGAATCTTTTCACATTTTGTCACATTAACTCTGCAAATTTCAATGTATTTTAATGTGACTTTAACTGATACACCTACACAAAGTATTAAATATTTGTGAAGCACAAAAATAGTCACACTCCCTGCAGGTGGCTGATGCTTCCTGCTCTATTGGGCCTCTGCTGGCGGGCGGTGTGCCCTTGGGTCTCTGGGTGGGGGGGGTTGCCATGATCCAGGTAGGTTGTCCTCCTGGGGCCACTGTGCTCTGGGGGGCATTTGGATGTCTATGGCTCCGATCTCTTCAGTGTCTATATATA